>JACCIC010000096.1:1837500-2071286 GCA_018907035.1 Sycobia sp. Sy_11
TTTGAAGTTTAACCTGGCATCAAGCTGGACACCCAAGTATCGTAAAGATGGCGCAGAACTAATGCGGCAGCTACCAACTTTAAGAGTAATACTATCTACCTTCTTACGACTGCTGACAAGGACTACTTCTGTCTTGTGCTCCGCTAATTGTAGACCAGCCGTCTTAATCCATCTACTGATGTTGCTGATTGCCTCATTGGCATTTTCAGTAAGTTCATCAAGGGTCTTAGCCGCGCGCGCGCGCGCGCGCGCGTGTGTGTGTGTGTGTGTGTGTGTGTGTGTGTATAATGCACGCTGCGCGACATGACTCTCCCCTATAATTTACGGTGCTTGCTCTTTGAAGCGCGAACTGCTCGCGTTGCCATGGTCATTGGCGACCCACGGACACGCATATGTATGCGCGCCTGCGTATATCTGTGTGTATACAGAGACGCGACACGCACATAGTAATGAAACGAGGGTTGGCGCGCCTCTTCTCGCGTTTCCGGCAGGGCAGACGATCATGGGTAATGATTGGGAGTTGAGATTGACAGCGCTGTATAGATGTAAATATGACTTATATGAGATGTTTACAATCTGTACTACAGTGATATACTATGTGCTAAATGTTGGCATCTATCATATCATATCATATCATATCATATCATACTAATTTATAAAAACAAAGCGTGTTTTTGTTTGTACACGATAACTGAAAAAACTACTGAACCGATTGTTCTGAAATCTGACATATAGATTCTATATTATTTTGGAAGGACATAGGCTATGTTTTTTCTTGAAAATCATTTTACTTTTAACAATAAATTAAGTTAACAAGTTTAGCGGTCAGTTTCACCAGCGGCCACTAGGTGGCGTCTTGAATCACGAACATCAATTCAATGTAGTCCGCTTAAAGTATTAATACCAGGCTAGCTCAAGTGAATGTTCATATTCAACTTTGGGATTCGTATCCTAAAGAAGGTGTGACGTTTGTCGGTATTACCTTTTTTGTTCTTCAGGTTAATCTGACACTACTCTTCACACCTTATGGATATCATTTAATTTTTGTAAATTTTATTTTTTATTACGAGAGAAAATCTCTCTCTCACTCTCTCTCTCTCTCTTTGCCTTCCTTTCTCCTTCTCTTATAAAATGGTTCTGTATGCCAAATCATACTGAATATAGTTTGTGACAACAAATCATATTTTTATTTTTATACATTCTATTAACTTCAGAATTGTGACAAGTGACTATGTTTTTTTTAGTTGGAACAAAAGAAATGATGGCTAAATAGGGTTCTTTACCAACAACCTCGAAACTCTGAATATATAAATAAAATATATCGGCACTTCTGCATAAACAGGCAACATCCATCGCCTATTGAAAAAATATCCTATGGGAATACCAACATTTTGCTTGAATTTCAGTTAACATCACTACGAAAATATTCATGGTATTTAATTGAAAAAACGAAAATATAAAGTATATATATATATATATATATATATATATATATATTGTATGTATATTATATTGTACATGTTATATATACATATTTTAAATACGGTTACTACTGAGTAATATTGTATTAGCGTGTATGGGCGGTTGATTACGATATTCCGTTGCCTGAAGACCAATTCTATACGCAGTTGTGTGTTCGGATGATAGGATGCAATGTCCAGGTGTCTCTGGGTGATTTCTGCGCGGAATATTGTATTTAGTTGTTGGAAAACGAGATCCAGGTATGAGGAAATCAACTTCTATGGGAAGATTTATGTTGGGACGGTAAAATACGATATCTAGGTCTTTCCGAACGACTTCTACGGGGAGTGTCATGTATAGTTGGTGGGAAACGATGTCCAGGTATGTCATTACGACTTCTATGAAGCGATTAGTGTTCTATCATTCGAACACGCACACTCCCAGTAAGAGTCGTCCTGGGATCGCTGGAAATTGTATTCTACCTCCCCAACACAAAACTCTATAGTAGTCGTCCTGAGATATTTCCTATAGTCCGAACATGATGCTCTCTGTGAACGTCATCTCGAGGCACTTGGACATCTTTTTCTACCGCTCGAACTCGAAAGTACAATTTTCTCCATTGAAGCCGTATTTAATATGTATATATATATATATATATATATATATATATATATATATATATATATATGTATTGTATAAAATGGTCGGTAAAATATCAACTTTTTGAAGTGGAAGCTACATTGAAACAGCTTTTTATATAGATACGACGATAGGTAAATTACGATCAATTATTTATAGAAACATAGATTTTTATATATAAAGTACTTTTTACTTAGATATTATTGAATTATTTATGAATTCGGTTAAATTATTATCATTAATTATTATTTCAATATTATATATATATATATATATATATATATATATATATATATATATATATTGGTATAAAGTCGAGTCTGTATAAGAAGATAAACTTATCAATATTCTTCAAATAGCGACATGAAATATTTTTTTTTTTTTTTATGTTATTTAACGTCGCTCTATTTATGCTTCCAAATATTGGTGCTAATCAGCGACGGAGGTTTACGATGTGTTTGTAAACAAAGCACATGTAAATTATTACAGCGGTACTCGTGTCAATCGTCCGAGACCGGGATTTGAACTCGGATCGCCAAGTTACTAGTCCTTCGCTCTAGCGATCGAGCCATCGTACGCCTCGGGACCACGACATGAAATATATTATTGTATACGGCTTAGTTAACTACAATAGTATCAAGAAGAAAAAAAATCGTATTGTTATTTAAAACACAAATAAGTAAGGGAGGTAAGGTATTTAAACTTTTTTTTTAAATGAATGCTTTATATCTCAAAAAAATATTGTTTCGACATTTCAAGTTAATCGGAGCAAAATTGACAAAGTTGTGAGTATTTGAACATTCATTTCTCCAAGTAGGATTTTTACATATTCGTAATTCTGCTTGACAATTGTGCGACGCGCTTACTTGGAGAGCGTTGTTTGGATTATAAATCCTACATTCATTTCTTATTGAAAGCATCTTTTTGGTCATTTCTTGTATATTTGAGCCATATAGCCAGTACATACGTACAACAGCTAGTCTAAAAGTTTGACTTCGTTTACTTTTGTACTCGGTCGGTTTCCGGAAATTTTCAATGGTAAATTAATTCTTGCTGTTACTATAATATATTCAGTAGCATTAAAAATGCCTCGAAAAATTACTAGAGAAGATCGAAAAACGTCATAAGATTTGTATCGACCGAAAAAAATAGAGCCTATTTATAAGCGTAGAAATGACGAAGTGGAAGCTAACAATGCATCATCAAAAAAAATTAAACGTAATCTCCCGATAGAGATAGAAGAAAATGTTGAAAGAAATTATAGAATAATAGATTTTGTTCTTGCCTTTTCTACTATTTTAACTTTATTAAAATGTGTAAAGTGCAATGGAAAAGTGACATTCCAAACATTGAAAAAAGAAGGCCTTGTTGCTATACGGACCTGGTATTGACGATTCTATATGAACCTGAAAGAATTATAAAGTTTTATTTTGAATTTTTTAGTTTACAAAACTTTTAAGCCGTTTCCTGAAAACTGCCATTTTTGAAGTTGGTGTACATTCTCACACAAAATCTACTGAACCGATCGGTCTGAAATTTTGCACAGTAAATCTTTACATAATTCATCAATTAACGCTGTCAAGTTTATTGATTATTTTTATTAATTTTTAATTTTACAGTAACAAATAACCCGATTTTTTTAGCAAAATTCCGAAATTTCTGGCTTTTTAAAGCTACCACAAATTCTAAAATTAAAAAAAAACTCGACAGCGTTACCTGAGGAAACATCTCCTTTGAAGAATTCACTTTGGTTTTTGCGATTCCGATGATTCTGTGGTGCGTAATCGTGTACACCGCAAAACAACTTTTTCTCGAGGAGCCTCCAGAGATTCACTGTCATTCGCTTAATTTTCAATATTTTTCAATGAAAATTTAAGAAAATATTGTTCAAATGGTACATTATTATATGCAAATTGACTAGATAATCGGGCTGTATCTGTGTCGCGAGAAAAATTCTTAAAACATGCCTGTTTTATACCGAATTAACCTTACCCCCTTTAAAGCACGTATTATAAATAACATATTATATGAACATCAAATAAACATTGTTTTGTTATTAGTGTGGCTTAAGACTTACACTTCATGGATGATCTTTTATATATATATATATCAGCAGACCACTTGTTTCCTGTCGGCCCCGTGTAATTGGGAGCACTATGTTTAAAAGATAAAATAACACATTATGTTATAAAATATTATTCATGTGACTTGTACTTTTAAAAGTTATCTCTTCGTTAGAAGGCCGTTTTGTTTTTCGTTGCGGTATAATAAGAATTAAAGGAATACTAAGAATTATTGAGTTTATTATTAACTGATTTAAAAGGTTCACTTTTTATAGACATATTAATACTAATATATGTTTTCATTGTGGACTGAACCTAAAGCTGTTAATATCTATTTTGTTATATTGAGATGGTGAATAATCATATAAAGAGAGTACCCAAATAATGAAATTTATATGTGATAAGAAAATAGTCATTTACACTGTATTGATAGCCATGCTTCTAAACAAAATACGTATATAACATTTACAAAGAAAAGGAAATCTACTAAAAAAATTATTTTTATTTTTTTTTTTCATTATAGCATGTAATTGATATATAAGGAAAAAAATTATATCGCAAAAATTATATACTATTAAAATTATATTTTAAAAGTACTGAATCATGATTCAAATCATTTGACTTTATATTACTAAGATTCGAAAATTGTATTATTTTTTTACACATTCGTAGACAATTTTGCATTCATATTATAATTTGATTATTATTCCTAATGGTTGGCAAAGCTTTATGCTTTAAGATTACAAATTATTTTAACTAGCAATCGGCTTTTAATCATGTCTACATTGGATATAAATTTTGGACTAATCTATAATACATGCTTTTTAATGTATAGTTTGGTCATGAGGGACTCCTTATGAACTCATGTAGGTGTAGCACTTTCATTTCTAGTGATTATCAGTCTTTCGTAGTTATGAACTTTACAAATTGGACTGTGTTTTTTGGACAACCTATTTCAGCTAGTTTATTGACTAAAATATCTACATCTACGTTGTCAAACTCACTATTAATGTACAGAAATACAACTAAGATGTCTTTCTTTCGCAAAAATGAATCTTCTATGCTTAAAGTCAGGTTAATCATATTGTCAATGGTGCCTTGATCCTTCTGGAAGCCTATCTGAGATTTTGACAAGATGTTGTTAGCTTCTTCAAACCACTGCAACCTATTTTTCACAAGGGTCTCCAAGAGTTTATTAGGGTAAGAAGTTAAGGTAATAGGGCAAACCCTATCTCTATTCGGTTTGTCTATGAAATGAATTAATGCTTTTTTCCAAGAACTAGCAAAGCTTCCCGTTTCATATATTTCATTGAAAACATCTAAAAGTAAAAATTTGTATCGAAGAGGTAATTTTTTTAGAACTTCGTAGTCTGTTCCAACTATACCCGACTTCGACTTAATTTTTTTAATTTTAAGTTAATATGTAAATTTGTCAAATGTAAAAGGAGATTCAAGGAATTTATTATCTATACATGGCGACAGGTAATTGGGATCTATTGTGTACCAACTAGAACAAATCTTATTTATAGCTATTTCTATTTTGTTGCTGTTTTAGTAATTTTCTGGATTATCACAGGGTTTGACTTTAGTCCATTTATTTTTTAAAATTTTGCAAACATTCCAAACGTATTTTTGGTCCGATCTTGCGAGGTCAGACAATTAAGTAATGCGACTAAATTAAAAAATGGAGTTTATTTAAAGTTAAGGTACATCGCTGTTAAAATGGGAGAATATTTTTTTCAAATTGAGGAACAGGAAAAAGTAGCAGGGTGACATGTCCGGTGAATAGGGTGGTCGTGGTAACGTTGCGATGCCTTTAAATGCCAAAAACTGAGAGACATTGAATGCACTGCGACTCACGCCCTTTTTTAAAATCGGTAGACCACTCAAGCACCTCACTACGACTCAGGGAATTACTACCATACACCTTAAGCACTTTTTCATAAGTTTCTGTCGCGGTTTCGCCGAATTTCGCACAAAATTTTATTGTGCACCGTTGTTCTAAATTTCTCTGTTCCATTTTCGTGATATGCACTATTCGCGCGCTGTTACAAAACACTAAATAGCTAGCGAAGAAATGATCGTACACAGGTCGTCAAAGTCTCAATCGAGAGAGTAGGGGTCTAATATTACGGTGGCGGATTTACAGGTTCGCAGTGTTACCACAGGTCGAAAAATCAAGTCAGTAGCATTACTTAATTGTCTGGCCTCATATGTTTACCTTTTCAATAAACGATTTGTAATATTGTCTCCATTTATTTTTGAGAAGTTTTGTTGCGACAGCATGAGCATTATTAAACGTAATATATACTACTTCTTATTTGGAAATGGCCACTTTTTTAACATAGTTTTTCTGCGATGAATAGCCCTGTTACATTCCGAATCCCACCAGAGAACAGAATTCCTATGTTTTATGTCTTTTACAAATTTTTTTTGGGAGTTGTGCGGGCTATATCATCGCCAGCATTGAAATGAAAAATCATATCAAGGGTTATAAATTTTGTAAGTCTAAAGTTTGTAAATAACCTGAGAATTTTAGGTGATGCCATAAAAGAAAAAAAAACGCTGTCCATCTGGCATAGGCCCCAGAGACTCGAAATATAATGTGGAAATGCGCGCATGCCGAAAAACATACGCTTTTCCGTTGTATTTATGGCCTTGCGGAGACGAGCCCATTTGGGGCTCTCTGCAGCACTAGTGTAAAGATCTAGGTACCCTCCCCTTCTCCACGGCCGGTGGGCCGTACTGAAAGCAGTGACGAGGAATCGTGTTTTTACTTGGTTTTTAGCTCTTGAGCGGGATCTACGCGTTTCAATCAGTTCCGAACGTTTGTTGCACTTACGTACATTAGGTATAGTTTAGTTATAACGCCATATATGTATACGTGTATGTAAAGATAAAGTATAAATTTTATTATCATTCGTGTGTGCATGTGAGCCAGCATCGAAAGTCAGTTGAGGAGAGCAGAGCGGGAGGTGGCAGTTGGCCGTGGAGACAATCGCCTACGATGGTTAAGGGTCTTCCCAGCGGCATTTTTGTCCGGTAGCCGCCGTTGTGGTAAGGGCTGCACCCGTGCCCAACACGTTGGGGCCGCAATGCGGAGCAGGAGGGGCAGCGGACCACACTTTCCCCTTAGGCCTCATAGATCCGCCTCCTTAACCTATCTGTGTACGTCAGCATGTTCTGTATGTAAGTGTGGTTGGTGAGAATAGGATTGTGTGTTTATATTGTATAGCGGCAGTGTTATTTGTATATTATCGACTTGTGAGTATTTATTGATTTTATAAAATAGTTGTAAGTACCTAACCGACTTTTTTCTCCACTCAATAAGAGGAGGTTTTTTATACCTCGTGTCGATGCGCATTAAATATATATATATATATATATATATATATATATATATATATATATTTAATTTTAACTTTGACAACATTCATTTTTGCTAACCCCGAATACCCATCCCAATCACGAACTAATTACACTTGAATTAATCATTCCTTTTCTTTGTTCCTATTTAATAATATCGTTAAGAATTTTATCTGGAGGTAAAACAGGAGAGTTGTTTTGCAAAGTGGATGATATAACATCTATAAATTTAGCATACATATCGCAGGCTTTTATGTTTGTTTTAATAGATTGTAAGTTAAAGCTTGTTTCTATACATTGTTTTATAAACTGCAATTTCAATCCTAAGTGGAAAGTCGTCCGATCCCAAACTGTCCCTCTTAATTGATAGTGTAGTGGAGTCAGTGATTTCTGGAGTAGTGAAGATTAAGTCTACATTGGACAGCATACCGTTGACAGGGTTAATATATAAGATTTTGTGTTCAGATATTGTAGTATTAAGTTAGAATTATAAACTGCAGAGAATTAGTCTTTCACCATTTAAATCATAGTCGGAGCAGTTTCAACTTACGTGATTTGCATTAAAATCGTCTGCAAATATTTGTATGCTAATTTCTAGATATATTTTGTAAAATCATATCCCACTGAACTTGAGAGAGAGTAATTCCAGGAAGGCGATATAATACCAGAATGTTTAAGTGTTCTTTTAGATTAGTAATAGTAATGCCAACCATTTCTACATACATGGAATGGCTGGTTATATTTTCGATTTCTTTATGGGCGATATTATTGCGGATAAGCATCAGTATGCCTCCTCCTCGACTGCATTTTCTACCTTTCCTAAAGGTCTTAAAGCCGGGGGAAGGAAAATTTTCTATTTTTTCATTGAGCCAACTTTCAACACAGATAAAAATATCAAAGTTACCAATTATTTTGTATAGTTCGCAGCGTTTAGGGTAAATGCTGCGAGAATTCCAGAATAAAATTTGTAGATTTCTTTTATTCATGCAAATCATTGCATACATTAGGTTGTCAAGTATCTCCCTTCCGCCTTTTTTTCTTATCAATTTCTCGGCTATGTACAAAGTGCTACAGAGCTCGTATCTGGCAATACTATACATCATTTGAAAGGTCTTGATATAACGTACAAAACGACGCTATGCATGATTAGTTTGGCTATTGTGTTCAAAAGTTATAGACGTGTAAAAATTGGAGTTCACGAACGCCGAAATATGCTTTATTTTAAAGTGTTCCTTCGCCAAAGGCAAATCCGCTAGAGAAACGTTCCTCAAGTTTAAGATGTTTAGGGATGGCACGCTATCACTTCGAACCGCAGAGGAATGGTTTCGACGATTCCGAGCCGGTGAAAACACCATGGATACGCCAGCCGGCAGAAGACCTGTGACGGCGAATACCGATCAAATCATGGAATTTATCGAGTTAGACTGGCATTTGGTATCTCGTGACATCACCTAGCAGATGAGAGTTAGTCACCAAACCATTTTAAATGGATATAAAAAAAGCACAATGTTTGGGTGCTACATGATTTAACGGCAAAAAACCTTCTGGATCGAATCAACTCCTGCGATGTGCTGCTGAACGGAACGAACTCGACCCAAGCGGATGGTGACTGGCGATGAAAAATAGACACAAGAGCTTGTAATATTAATGTTTAAATACCACTAAAAGTAATGGTTTTTCGGTAGTCATCTGTTTTTGTGAGCTGTGTGATTCAGTTCTGTGTCCTATACCCCCTTCAGAGTTACTTTGAAACTTTATTATCTTTTTTTTTATTCTGGTGAGTCTAGATGTGTTCTGTGTTCTGATGAAAAATTTTTGAAAGTCCTCAAATCTTAAAATGTGAGAATGATCTGCATTTTCAGTAGTAAATGTAGTGTCGAGAAGGGAGTCGATTACATTTGAGTATTCTTGAGTATGGAAAAAATCACTCTGCACGCTCTTCTTAGTTTTTTTTTATTTCTGGGATAACTTTTGGCTCCTTCAATCGTAGTAAATTATTTTTGGTAGTGTCCTGTGTCGGATTGGTGATAGATTTTATAATTAATGCTTGCTGTTTTCGTGGTTTATTCGGGCTTGAGTCGTATGAACCGTGGAGATTGCAAAGCCATTTGCAGTATCAGCCATTACTCTTTCCTTTTCCTAACAAACTGCAGCCGCGGTTAGCTTGTTTTTCCAATTTTGACTAGGAATACGTAAATCACTATAACTTTGTTGGCTTTCCAATATTTACTTATCACTCGAAAACAATATTTATATCAATTATAAAGCGCTCCGAAAACACGTCTGCTCGCTGCAAGGTTTCAAGCGGGACTTTTTTATTATTTTGATTTTGATTTTTAGCCGAAGTTTTTATTTCATATTATAAGTATAAATACGAGTACATATATAGCCGGCATCCGTTGCTCCATTTCCTGTTTATTTGCTTCCCTTGCCCATTCGTATACGTATAGAGAAAGCCTCGGAATTCTCTCTTTCTCTCTCTATTTCATTTCAAGCTTGGCCGCTTATAGATATATATATATATATATATATATATATATATATATATATATATACCACAGCCATTCGCAGCAGGCGCGCATCCTCGCCCGCATACGCTCCTGTCACGAAATCCACCGCGCCACTCTCGCAGCATCGTTCGCGCGCGCGCGCGCGTCCGCACATGAAAATCAGCCGGCCTGTCTTAGCGTTCGAGGTGCGCGCACCGCGGCGCCTCGAGGCGGACGTCGGTCGATTATATACGTATATAGAATTCCGCCTCTATATACAAGCAGACTACACGCACGCTTTCGGATCCGGTGGGTATCGATATCGCTCGCGCGGCGCAGACGCTCGGAGCGCTATACATATATATATATATATATATATATATATATATATATATATATATATAACGTGTACACAGATGCATGGTATATGCATAAGGCGCCCGTCGTCGCGGGAAGTATCGGAGCGCGAAAGGGGCAAGGGGATGGCGGCGGTTGTCGGAGGAGCCGGAATTTTGGCCCGGGCCAAATAGCCCATCAATCATTGGTGAATTTCGGCAACGCGTTGGACAACGCCGGCGGCAGGGTACCATCAACCACGTAGAGTTCTCTAGACTTTCTCCCGCTCTCTCTCTCTCTCTCTCTCTCTCTCTCTCTCTCGCTCTCACTCACTCTTTAGCTCTCTTTCTCTTTCTCCCTCTCACTCTCTCACTCTCTGACTCTCTTTTACACTCTCGTACTCTTTCCGTATACATACATACCCACATACCCAAGAAAAACAGCGTTGGTGGAGAAGGCATTGGGTGGAACGAGGGGGTGAGCGACCTCTCTCTTTCTCTCTTTCTCCCGCGTTCAATGTGTGTGTGTGTGTGTGTGTGTGTGTGTGGATGTGTAGACGACTACCGAAAAGTCGGGAACGAACAGTCGGTCTGTATATGTATATATGCTACCGTTGCCAGCTCCTCTACGTTGGTATCAGCTGGACGCGGGAGCCTACCGACGAGGGGTGTCGATGGTGTCCTCTTCGCCATCATTTGGGGGCTCGTTCTATACCCTTGCTGCATAACAACCGATGACGATGATTTCCAGCCGGAGAATCATTCGATGGATAGAAAGAGACAGAAAGTGAGTGAGACAGAAAGGCAAAGAGCAAGCGGGAGATAGACAGAAAGAGAGAGAGAGAGAGAGAGAGAGAGAGAGAGAGAGAGAGATATAGAGAGAGCGAGTGAAAGCCCGAGCTGCCGAGCGTTATAGAATCAGCGCATTGTTTCCTATTGCTCGAGTCATCGAGCTGCGTGGCGTACATTTCGGATCAGTCGCGATGATTCGGTGGGGACTTGCTTTCGTGATTGTCGCGAATTATTCGACCCAAAGGGTCCTGTGTTATGGAAGCGGCGCTTCGAAAACTTTACATTTTTTTATATACTTATAACGATTGGAAGTGCGTGGATAATGGTGTTTTTGTTATACTGCCGTATCCCTATAGTATTTCGAAATCCTATGACATAATACACTTTGGGCAAAATATTGATGACTGTGCTGACTCGGATTTTATTACTAATATTTTGAAAATGGTTAAATCCACAAGTTTCTAAAGATTTGAAACCTACTCAAAATACTGTATTAAACGAGTGTCATCTGTTACATTAACAATAATTTATTTTAATAAATAATTCATAATACAATATACACGGTAGAAAGATTCATCAATGCTATCACTAATTTCTACATAACATTGATTGCTTTGATTTCATTAAAAATGAAACGTCAAAAAGAAAATTCCCCAATAAATTTCCAAAAATCTTGACAAATACTTCAGAAACCTTTGAATTATAAAAATTCCAATTCTACAATAAAATCCCTTTATAATGCAGTAGCATTATATAATTGTGGATCATTTGTCTCGCACGAGGCGAGCAAAAAATGACAGAAAATTAAAAAGCAAACCAGCCGTTTTTTAATAATGACCAAATAATCAATGGCAATGACTTTCAATAGCGCAAGCTTATAATTACACTCTCGTGTGCCGATTGAAAATGCCCCGCGCCTGTTTGTATACCACGCAAATCCGCAATAAAAAGATAATCTCGGCGCACGCGAGCACCGTTCTCGTATTTCTATCCCCCACCCCTACACCTCTTTCACACTGGAACTTTGTATCGCTTGCATAATAATGTACGCTTCGGCTCTACATTATACAGCGTTCGAGCGCGCGAGCGCCGCGCAATAATCGGTCGCGCGCTCCCAGCTTCTTCGCGCTGCTGCTCGCCGCGGCCTCATCAACATGCGGACCGCTTTATTAACGACAATTAACATTCCAAAGTTTACGATAAAATCGCCTCTCGCCCGTTCCCCCTGAATGTCTACCCTTGCGGTCAGTCAAATAGAAATATTGGCTAACTCGAGCGTCCAATCGCGGCGCTCTTCATTGCGTCCATCGAATGCGTTTTCGAATCCGTCGTTTTCTATTGGTTGGTGGACACACACATGCACACATGCACACACACACACACACACACACACACACACACACACACACACACACACACACACACACACACACACACACACACTATATATTTACACATACACATGTTAATATAATAATAGGAGCCAGAAAAGAAGGTGCGTATTCGGGGGTAATTGCGCGAGGACAAAAAACTTATACAATGGTAAAGTTCTCGAGTGTCTGCTTTGTATGTATATAAGTATATACTCGCGATGCAGACGTCTCTAATCTCTCTTCTTTTCTCCCTCTTTACCCTTGTCTCTGCTGCAGGAACCCAGCAACCCGTAATTTATTCTTTGACTTTACAATTGTTCAGCCCCCGGAATATGTAATGATACCCCCATACGGAGTTGACACGAGAAGTTGGTGCTGTTGTTTATATTATATATATATATATATATATATATATATATATATATATATATATATATATATATATGCCAGTTTTTGCAAGCATCGAGTATGTTTTCATACTTTCGTACGCTGCAATTGCGCGCGTATAGATGTATATTAGACGCACCTCCCCCATCCCCGACCATCCGCAGCGGCTAGCAAACTTATTATATCGTGGGGGAGGGGGGAGGTACGCGTATATGGCTGAATGTGTCGCGAACGGCCGGCGGGTGACGTGTGCCAGGTACAGAGGAGCAGGATCTCGAGGGAGCTGGCACGCTAGGCGTGGCGTAGCCACGAGAAGAAAAAGGGAGACAGAGAGTGAGAAAGGGAAGATGAGAGCCCGGGAATAGCGGTGGGAGCGACAGTTGGATGTTCCCCACTTGAGGACCAGGCTGAGGACTGCTTATATATATATATATATATATATATATATATATATATATATATATATATATATATATATATATATATATATTTGAAATGATCTGTGTAATATGTCCAGCACGGATCAAAAATTTACGAATCTGCTTTGCCAATAAAAATAACGCAAAAATACTACATATAAATGACGAATTATATAAAAATATTCTATATAAATCTGACTATTATAAGATTACGATCCACCTTACAAAAAAGATCAAATATATATATATTTCATCTTTTAATCAATCAATCCTGTAATCTTATAATAGTCAGATTTATATAGAATATTTTTATATAATTCGTCATTTATATGTAGTATTTTTGCGTTATTTTTATTGGCAAAGCAGATTCGAAAATTTTGGACTCGTGTTTGAAATATTACACAGATCATTTCAAATATTTTAATCATTGTTATAAATAAAAATTTTACTTATCATTGTACTACAAGTAACGAACTCTATATAATTATTTGGTCAAACGAAATGAAAAACATCTCATTAATTGAATAATTAAAAACGTTAGATAAAAGTTAAACAATTCTATGATATGAACTCAGTATTGCTCTATTTCTTTAATATATCATTTTTTTCTGTTTTAATAATTACGTTAAATAACTCTCAGATAAAGCGCTTTATAAAAAAATTCTTCAGTGAGACATTAATGAAATAGGCTACATTGTTTAAAAATTGTAGTATAAAGAAACATTATTTAATGATATCTAAAAAAATTTAATTGATGTTTTCTCGATGAAAGTATTAATATTAAAAATAAAATTGAAGAAGCTAATGATAAGCAAGTATCCTACAAAATCTACTATTAGTATTAATTAATACTTGTTTACTAAGTTTTAACTATCATATGCGCACATGTGATAGTTATGTTATTTTCAATATGAAAATTTAATATATATTAAATTTTTCTTTCCATTAATAGAATAGATAGTAATATTCGATAAATATATTCTCGGTCTATACGTATGTTCCATTTTCTATGTAAATTCCCAAAAGTTAATGTTATATAATTTAATTTCATAATATTCAAGTATCGATCGCTATATTTCAACAAGGCTTTTAAATGTACAATTACTCATCCATAAAATCCCCATTAATGTTTAAAACAAGTTGCAAATGAATCGATTTCGAAAAATCTATATATAGAGTACTGCGCACAAGTAGTAATAGACAAGTCTAGTACGACTTAACGCGTCATTAGGTACTTGTGAAATTTCGAGCATAATGTTGAGCAACAGCTGATACAAATTCTTCAAATTCAATTCATCTAATTCTGAAAATATAAATAAAAAAAAAAAAATTGATGTAAGTCGAGAATCTCGACATACCTAATCGCGATTAATTGACACAGGGATGCTTAGAATTTAAGTATATAGTAAGAATTATACGTTGTGTTCTTAAACTATCGCTTTATACGTACTTAATTATATCAAGTACCCTGCCAAAATTCTTAATTTATAATTCTATGTTAAGCTATTCATAAGGTATGAGTATCGGGTTTTGTAAGTGAAAAAAAAATCCATTCATTGCATTTGTACAGTCTACTAGAAGCGTTATTAGGCGTCCCGATCCTTGAAATACAATCGCGCTGAAAACCATTCCCTCTCTACAGCTATAAAAAGATACATAAATCCACCTTGGCGGCACACCCTCGTCCCTCGGCGTGGGCGGAGCTTAACACACTTATGCAAAGGCATTCGTGACCGTGTGTGCAACTGCTCCCATATATAGGTATACAGTCTGCATCAGCGTTCGGCATATCAGCAGATCGGCTTCCCTCGCACGGACGAACGGGCACAGCCGCTCTCGCGGTCGCACGTATACGTCTATACACAGACTCGGCGGAATAAGAAGACCAAGAATAAAGAAAGAACGATAGAGCATAAGCGGAGGTCGTCGCCGCCGCCTCGCGCTCCTGCTCCCCTGTGCCGGCGATTTACCGGCCTCCGGTTATGCCCGCGAGATGCACCGTTATGTTTTTTGATTATGTACATAGCGCGCGCTCCCGCGCGAATAGGTTAGTTGCATCGCGGCTTGCGACGTCAAACCCCTCCGCCCTCCCCAACGCGCCGGTCGTCCACCGCCCGCGGCCGAGTGGAGCGAGAGAGGCCCCGGGCGCGCTCGGCTCGGCCCATCCTAGGTGAGCGACGCGGAAATGATAAAGCGCGGGGAGCTCGCTCCGGCGTCGTCAGCTACGCGGGCTATGCGCGCGCGTTCGATAGGCAAAAGGGGGCAAGTCGGAAGAGAAAGGTCGGCGGAGGAGGAGGAGGTGGAGGAGGAGGAGGAGCGGAGCAGCGGACGAGTGAGTACCTATATATATATATATATATATATATATATATATATATATATATATATATATATATATAGGGAATGAGGAGGAGAAGGCGTGATGGCGGAGAGGTGGAAATGGAAGTAGAGCGGGAAGAGGGAGAGAGAGAGATAGGGACCAGTACGCGTCGGTGAGAGAACGGTTGCCGAGATCGCAGGGGTCGATCGCACGAGGAACACGTTTTAATTAGAATCGGAACTTTTGCGACGACTTTTTCTTATATTGCTAGACGTACTAATGTGTTGATGGGATTCGAATGAATTTTCTCAAAATTGCTTAAGTTTTATAAGAAACATATCCAAACTTCGGATACTTTATTATAGCTTTACGGAAACGTTACAGATGAGAAGTCCTAGTTAAGGTTTATACAAAAAAATTGACACGTTTTTACCGACTACATGAAGAAAATTACATCAGAATTTCAGAAATTATAGTATAGAGTTTGAACAGTTCTCTAGCATTATAACGAAACAGGCCCAGATCGATGGGGGCAGGGGTTAACTTGGTAAATATCCATGGGCCGTGTTTTTAAAGCGGCTTCGTAGGCTTAGTCGAGAAAGCGAAACTTTGCTTGCTACAAAGTACGGTTTTTCAAGAAAATCCTAATTTTTCGAATTCTAATAAATTGTCTATTTTATATTAAACTGTTTTCTTTGAGTCTTAACTGAACTTTCATCGTGTGAAGACTTGTTAATTGATAGCTCCGTTTGTAAACAAAGTAAATCTTCTGTATTGGGGACTTCGGCCCCAGTACTGCCGCTACAAATTATAGATTATATTACAACGAAAGTTCTATAAAACTTTTTGGCAGCTTAAGTCTAAAAGGCTGAGTTTTCAAAATGGTCCTTCTCACCAAGAGCCGATTAATCCCGTCCGAGATATACGATGTAAAACAGGTTTCATACAACAGCCACACTGAGTACCAAGGCAAAACAAAGTCAATCGGCAAATGTGCTCACATATATTGCAAAACCAAAATTCACGAGACCAAGGAATTGCAACGGAGACCTCACACAAACTGACTATGCAGTCGCTATTGGCGACATAGTTGGTGCAGAAAATATAATAAGTGCCTACAAAATTTCGAATAAAGGCATATGCATATATCTAGCCTCTAAAAGTTTTGTGACAGATTTAATAGAGAAACACAAATTTATCAAAATAGGTGAGTTATAATTTACCCTTTAGAGACTAAAAATCAAAGAATTATTTTCGCTAACGTAGCATCATCAATTCCTAACTTTATTCTAGAAGAGGTTATAGACGAGCTTAAAATTAAACGTACAGCACCTATAATAACCGAAAAGCCTCAATTCCAAAAGAAAGCTATGAGCGCATACAAAGTTCCTGCAGGCAAAAATTTATTGATCCCAAAGATAAGAATAGAATCCCGAAAATAATGAAAATAATTTATGATGGCATTACTCATTATATCTTTCCTAGCACAGATGCTATAAAATGTTTTTCTTGCAATATTGAAGGGCATATAGCAAGAAATTGTCCTCTCAGTAAAAGTAGAAGACAAAAGCATATCACAAAATCTAAGTAATATACCCGAAAATAGCATTGTCAATATAAGTACACATTGCGAAGAAATTCCGATAAACATAACTTCAAAAGTAAATATAAACATAGGCACGACTGAAAAGTTTTCACAATTGGATAATTTCACTAAAGAAAATGAAAACAATATTGAAAGCATGATCACGCACGATGAGGAATTTCCAAAGCTACCTTCATGAACAGCAATGAGATTGAAAAGACCACTTTGATTTCACGGAATTGAATATTGCGGTTGGAAGTAAATCTACTCACTCTTCATGTGACGTTGATGGCATCGATTATAATATTATCAAAAAAATTCCTATCAAATTCAAACTTATATTGCTAGATACTTTTAATCAAATGTATATTTCAGGTGACCATCCGACCGACTGGAAAAACTCGTTTGTGCATTTTATAAAAAAGATAGATGGTCAAACTTTCCGACCTATTAGATTAACCTCCTGTATTTGTAAAATTTTTGAAACCATGTTAAAATATAAATTTTTATGGCGGCTCAAATTCTCGGGCATTCTTCCCAGCAGCCAATCCGGGTTTCGAAAAGGGTAATCTACTGCGGATAACCTAACCAATTTAATTCTAAATATAGACGAAGCATTCTGTAAAAAAAACTTGCTGGCAGTATTCCGTGATATAAAAGCACTTACGATAATGTACATATCAATATACTATTACAAAATTTAGCCAATATCGAATGAGCCAAAAAACTTATTTAGTTCATAAAATTTATTACGACTGAAAGATTAATCTATACTGACATTAACGGAATTCACCCCCGACTTGCTCACAAAGGTTTGCCACAAGGAGGAATTCTCAGTCTCATGCTTTACAGTTTATATGTTCGAAAAATTTGCGAGAAACTACCGAAAAGTGTTGCAATCTCGCTGTTTTCAGATGATATCGCGCTGTATTGTAAACGTACTTCAATAACTTCGTCGAAACATCTCTTGGAATGATCTATATGTAACATATCAACGAAATTAGAAAATTTAGGTCTTGATCTCTGTCCGAAAAATCTGTTTCTATTCACTTTAACAAAAAGCGAATTGTTCCTGGCAGTAGCGAAATTCTTATAAAAAATACACCAGTTAAATCCAGTAATACAGTGAAATTTTTAGGCTGAATCCTAGATTACAATCTTACTTTTGACGAACATTAAAAAAAATGGCTGAGAAGCTTAAATTTAATAAAATTTTTACGGGGAACATGGTGAGGATAGTCTCCGGAGACACTTCTGACTGTTTATAAAAGTTTTGTACAATCGGTTCTGGACTATGGTTGCTTTTTATACTTTCCATCTCAAATTAAAAAAATAAATAATCTTGAAAAACTACAGTACGCTGCGATACGATTATCACTAGGCTATAGAGCAAGCATGCATACTAACATCCTACTAGTTAAATCAAAACTATCACGCTTGTATCACAGAGCTGAATATTTATGTAATAAACTCTCAGCAATCAAATCAAATAATCAACAAACTTACCACTCAAGATAATTTATACGCCATATATACAGATGGTTCCAAATCTCCACATTCTCTTTCCGTTGGTTGTGCTGTTTATTGCGAAACGCTTAACATTTCCATTGTCAATAGCATCAATAACGAAGCTTCCATTTTCACAGAAGAATGCAGAGCTTGAAGCGAGGCTATAAATATTGCGGTTACACATCCAAATAAAAACTTTATTATTTTAACAGACTCGCTCAGTGCCTTAATGACGCTAAAACAGCCTTCATTTTATATACACACTAACCCGATAACTCTTGGAATTAGAAGCAAAATACAAAATTCGCAAAATAACAATAGACACTTTTATTGGGTCCCAGCACACATTGGCATTACTGGTAACGAAATAGTCGATAACCTCACGAAATTTTCAGCATCACAGCCTTTTTCTATCTCTAGTAAAATATCATTTTCAGACTTTAAAGATACACTAAAAAATCAAGTAAAGGATAAAACTGTTACTGAAATTAAGCGTCAAGGAGAGTACAAGGGTAAAAAATACTTCAAAAATTTTTTTAACAGTAGTATAAAATCTTGGTATTACAAGAAAAATATTCCTCGAGAAATAATGAGCATAATTAATAGATGTCGTTCCGACCACTATAATCTTGCATACTCGCTCGCAAAAACAAATGTACAAAGCGCTGCATGTCAATGCGGAAATGAAATACAAGATTTAGATCACCAATTGTCGAAATGCGAATTGTACGAAAACTCACGATCTTCATTTCTTTGTAAGCTAGCTAACATTAATTTGGTCCCTCCTCTCTGTAGTCAAACCCCACTAGCGAATCCTGCTACAGCTATCTGTAACGCTCTAAGCTGCTTTTTGCAAGAATGTAATCTTCGACTATAGATAATAATTTAAACAGCGTAATAATGTAAATCAATCTAAAATAGTCCATTCTTTGTAATAATTGTTATAGCAATATAATCTCACATAGAGGTTCAGTTTGCTCAAAAAAAAATTGTTTTTTTGTGCCAGATTAATGTTATTATATCTTTTCAGTGTTAAATAGTATTCTATTAAATATATAGGATAAATAATATTATATACCAATTGGTTTGATACGCGAAGCTTAATAAATATATCTAGATCCAGGAAAAAAATACTGTGAAAAATATTTTAAATTTTGAATCTTCTTTTCAATCTAAACTTAGTTAAAAATAAAAAAAGTTAATACATGTGTATTAGATATCATCAGATATACATAGGAAATGAAGTATAATATTTAGATTATATAGCTGATCGATTATTATTAACGATTCCACCAGGAAATTGCGAATTTTAAAGATCGTTTTTTGTTTTGAGAAGAATAAAGAACATGTACAGATCCAACTATGTTAGATACTTGTTTAGCTTCTTTTAGCAAAATCAGCCATCGAACAAGATGAATTGAGATCAATAGATTTTAGTTAATTAATTAATTAAACAGAAATTGTAGAAAGAAGTTTTTTATTTAAACTCTATTAGAATAATTTTAAAAATATAATAAAATCTACTCTTACAAGGTATTATTAAAGAAATCATTTTTTTTAAATATAAATAAATTATATTTATTATTGTTATAATTTTCTCTTTTTTCTTAAGAATTTGATATATATTTATTATATATCAAAATTCATTAAGGGGGCATCTCTAGTCTTTTTACATAAATTTTCAAGATTTTTTTCTTGCAGTAAACTTTATTATCACACTACAATTTTTTTATATTAATAAAATACATATTGAAGTCTGCAAAAAAAATTTTTTTTTCATTTTTCATCCAATTTGGCCCAGATATGGCTGCCACAACGAAGCTTGCTTTTTTTTGGCTGACATCATATCTTAACACAGGAAGCTCTGAAATGAAAAATTCAAAAAGCATATTAAAGTATAAGAAAGTGGCTATAGCCCGTACTAAAAACAAGAAGTTTAAGTAAAATAAAAACAAAATGGCGGGCTTTTCTAATTTTCGGCTTAGTTTTTGAGGTTATGTTGTTTAAAAAAGTGCTCAAATATAATGGAATATTCATAATTCTAGTACGGGCTATAACTACTTTCTTATACTTTAATATGCTTTTTGAATTTTTCATTTCAGAGCTTCCTGTGTGAAGATATGATGTCAGTCAAAAAAAAGCAAGCTTCGTTGTGGCAGCCATATCTGGGCCATATTGGATGAAAAATGAAAAAAAAAAATTTTTTGGCATACTTCAATATGTATTTTTTTAATATAAAAAAAATTGTAGTGTGATAATAAAGTTTACTGAAAGAAAAAAATCTGGAAAATTTATGCAAAAAGACTAGAGATGTCCCCTTAAATTAATTAAATTAATTTAATTTTAATATTTTATTTTTATCCCGATATAATATCTGACTGCCCATATAATGATATTAGATAAAAAAAGACCGTAAGACAGGTCAAAATATTTATTAGTTTACTTGACATATCAACCCAAGTATGTAGAATTTTTGATGATTTTTCAGGAATTTAAAGATTCTAATAGCAAATCATACTTTATTTTTCCGTGAAGCACGATAGTTTCTTAAACATTTACCTGCTGTATAATAATGGCTAGTGATACATAAAATAAATATTTAATGTATTTTTTTTTATAATTCTGACCTAGCAGGGGTACTGTAGACTTACTGTTATTTCAACTGTATGTCATTGTCACGACCTCTCGATCATTGACTTCTTCATCTATAGTTAAACTCATTGGTTTTAACCAATTTTCAGCCATGAACTATTAAGTATGTACGATCTACAGGTTACAAGTGCTAATCAAAAAAATCCAACGTAAATAGTTTTTTTTTTAAATAAAAATGTATTTCATCTTAAATTCATTTACGACACAGGTAACAATAATGTACTGTTATACATTATTAATATATAAATACTGTATATAGACGTAATATAAATATATGATAAAAATGTCACGTCGAGTTAAAGTTGCGATAAAGTTCCTTCCATAAAGTAGAAAAGAGGAGAATGTAAAGAAAAAGATATTATGTATATTACATTAATAACATTATAAACATTCGGCTATTCCTAAGACTGTTGAATTTTTTGTTTCTTATTTCTTATTAGTAATAGTAACGATGACGTTGTCATTATACGTAAATCGCAGTGAATTTCGAAATTTTTTCCTATAATAACTGCGTTAACATCTTTTAGGTGGCGTTACGTAACACTATGAACGCTCGCTGTACAATAAATAATTATATACTAGGTATCTGTATATGTATATAGTTCGTTACTAGAGATTTTCCTTATTTTTACGTAGAAGCTAATGATATGTTTATGATATTATATTCTCTCTAATGAGCGCACGTATACGCATATATAAACGATTGGTGCTCCATATTGAATAGCTAAAAATATAATTACTTATATTGACGCTATGAAAATATCGACTTGTATTAAGGTTTAAATCGATATATCCATATCGCGATTAAACGAAGTCGCATTTCTATCATATACTGTGAGGAGTTCAAGAATGCCGATATTCACATAGACATATATATGTACTTTATCACCTAGAAAACTCGTCATCGAACGCTTATGGATAAATTTATACATTATCTATATGTATATAGAAACACATGGACGGATATGGAGGTGGGGGGAGAGATTTCCCGAGCTACGATGCATATTATAATATGCGCGGAAGTATAGTCGACGATAATAATAGTAATAAGAATAACAATAATTATTCATCGATTCGAGGAAGTCACGTGGGCGGCGTGCTGCTGTCGGACCTGAGCTGCGTCGGGGCCGCCTCGTTGTAGGCGATGTCGAAGACGCTCTTCTTTTCCAGGAGCTGCTGGTGCCTGAGCCGTGCTCCACCGCCGCCAGCGCCGCCCTGGAGCGAGATCGCGATCCCCGAGTCGAGGTCGTCCTCGCAGCGGCGATGATCGGACGCGCGGTCGTCCTGGAAAATTATGGTTTATCGATGTCAGGCGTAGGTCCAATTTTTCAAGTGAGCGATAGATGGAGTGAGCGAGCGAAAATCTGTATACCTAATATTCACTAATAGTTTGCTTCTCATTTCTTGATGATAATATATATTTGTCTTATTTTTTTTTAAATTATGATTACTCTTGTCAGCTAAAAATATTTAGAAAGTACTAACTCTAACATGTTAAAATGACTGTAGTTATGCAAATATGCTACTTTCATTGGACTACATATACTTCCCCATTGACGTACAACTGCATTATAATCCATTGTTATAAATTTTTGAATGGTTCTGATTGCATTAAAATAAGTATAAATAACAATAATATATAATACGAATATGTAATAACAATAATATGGATATGTAAGTGTAGTTGTTAATTTTTAGTGATATTAATAATACAGTGCAATAGGTTCATAATTATGCGAAACTTTTGCAATATTATCATTATTTGAGTTCAGAACTGAGAGCAAAGCACATATTACGCTACTACAACTGTACCTTACTTTAATAGTTGTAGAATTTATAAACTAATCCGTAGTTGAACGCAGCACAAGGTATGCAGTTTCTGTTTAATAATATCTCATATATATATACATAGCGATTTAGAAAAGCATAATTAGAATTCTGAAACCGAAATCCAAATTTGTCACTAGATATATTTTTTACTATACTCTGTAATCCTTCCGATAATATGACTGCAAAAAATTTTATTCTAATCACGTGATTAGTTGAATCAGTGGAAATCGCTTCACTGCATATCCAATAATAATTTTACCACTCTAAAACAGTGAGGGCGATGTGTACTGACTGTAACTTTATAGAGTATATATACACATAAACAAACGCCGTAAGTGCGGCCCCCCGTACCTGGAAGTGCTCGGGCGACGTGTGCGGCACCGGCGGCGGCGGATGCAGGAAGAACGGCACCTGCTTCTCGAACTTGTACTCGGAGTGCTGGGCGAGATGGTGGCGGGGCTCGATCCTCAGGGCGGCCGCGAGCTCGTCGTCCTCGTTCGCCGGGGGCCGCTCGGGCGCGAAGATCTGGACGGGCGGGTCCTCGCCGGCGTGAGCGCCCTCGGCACGGCGCAGCCTGCGGCCCTGGCGCACGATCGCCTTGAGCTGCTCGGACTCGACGTTGACGAGGGGCCGGATGCGCAGCCGGTGGGCGGCGGCCTCGCCCGCGGACGACTTGGCGCGCTCGCGGGACGACGACTGGGTCCGCTGGGAGGGATTTAAGATGCTCTGTTATTGGGATTTTTCAACGATTTCTTATGCTCAACGAAGGCTAGTATTTATTACCAAATTATTCTTAATATAAATTATTCTCAGTAATAATTACCAAATTATTCTTAATTCAAATTATTCTTAATGTAATTCTTTTTTCGATTACTTTTCTGCAATCGAATACTTAGTAATTTCATGTCGAATGATAATATAATGTAACTGCTACTACAAAAGTTATTGTTATTAATTTAAAAATCCAGATTTGGAGAAGATGGTATATCTTGAACTATGCAAAAAATGAGAATTGACGTGTAAGTGATGCAATCGATAGTAATCGAATACCGGTGCACGACGTCCGCGGAAATCAGCTCGTCAAAGTTTGCCAGTGTCACACGAAATTAACGACAACTGCGATCGAGTTATCGAGTATAACAGCTCACATAATGTACTCGTAAAATCGAATCTTGAATTATCGCATTTCTCTCGGAATTTACTTTTATTCCATTAAAATCTCGCATCAGACTGAAATCAGAAAAGTTAGACTAATTCTAAACGATTGGAAGCGATTTTCAAACTTTCTACTTTGACAACTTGATCAAATCGTAGGAATGGGGAACTTATGCGTTCGAGCAATTTCAACGCAAAGTTGAAACGTTGAAACCTTCGAGCAACTCGAGTTAATCGAACTGCTTCGACCCGTTTGAGGTGTTCAACCATTTCGGTCTTTCGAGCTGTTCTAACTGTTTGAATAGAATTCATGTCAGAAGAGCAACGTAAAACATTAGGCCTGAGAACTGCTTGACATCAATACGTAAGACTCTCAAGGTCTCATAGGCTCTGACTATTCGAAAATCTCGAACGACTCGAAAATGTTAGAACGATACAAATCATTCAATCAATTCGAGTTGCTTGTACGTTTGGAACCACTGAAACGCATTGATCGTGTTTGAATAGTTTAAAGCTCGAACAAACAGTCACAGCCCTAGTAAGGCGTATCTTGACCTTGTATATGGTATATATTATTGCTTATCCAGTAGATAATACGAACTATACTAAAGGTATGTCATATTCACTTTAATATGTACAATTTTGAGTTTATTCCTTGAATTGCCGTAAAATAAAGAATTAATCCTATTCATACATTAATCATTTCGTCAAGTTGACGGACACGATGGTCGAAAGAACCACAGCGCCCCATAATGAAATAGATCAGCAAAATACGCGCGTATAATATGAAATATATATTCCTATTCAACTATTAATTAAAGATAAATAAAATTTTTTAGAATGAACATTATTTGGCTACGTTGATATATAAAACAAATACAATTTTTTTATAACTTCCCCGTTCGGTTACTTTTTTATATTCACAATATGAGTTAAAATATATGTTAAAAAGTCGATATTCGATTTTTAAAAATAATTAGAATTGTTTTTAATAGCTATAATAATTATAAATCTATATTTTAAATATAATAACCTTGAATATTTTAAAAATTATAGTTTCTTAGAGATTAACGAGATTCCCCACGCATTAGTTGTAATTAGCAAGGTTCCTGCATAGATTTAAGCCTAAAAATTTAATTCTTTAAAATGCTGCATTTTGAAAAACCTCAATAATAATAAGAAAATATATAAAAATATTCTTAATGCCATAAACATGATTGTAGATTAGATTATAAGACTCTACGTAATGCGCTTTTGTTTTCATGGCGTTATAAATAATTTAATTATTATTAACAATTTAACATCGACTTTTTTAATAGTGATACGAAGAAAATTGTCAAAATTTTGTTTAATAAAAGAGGAGAATTTATGCAAATACGAATGTGGATGATCCTACGGAACCTCTTTTCTTGTAGAAATTGTTTATATAAATTCCCAATAAAAATTGTTCATGCTAATCCTGTTTTTTAATTATACATTAAATTGTCCAATGTAAATAAAAAAGTTATTTTTACAAAGGCATAGAATATGTTCTAAACAATAAACAAAATAATAAGTTTAAAAAATGGACAGCTTTAGCGTATTCCGTTTCACGCCCAACAAGTGGTGTTTAAAAAAATTATATTTTTTAAATTAATATTAACATTATCGTAGTTTTAGTTGTCCTAGTTTTAGTTACTAAAAATGTATGTAAGTACAATAATTTTATTTCAAATATTGAATTTTCGTTTTTTTTTTGCTTTACGCGCGGGTTCTGCGCGTTCCGTACCACAGTGGTTTCTCCTACAACCCTATCACCCCTTTTCTCCTTCGCACCTTTTCGTCCAGCACGCTGCACCTCTCCTCGGCCGACTGCATCGCCGCCTTGCGCGACCTCGCCCGCTGCTGCTGCTGCTGCTGCTGCTGCTGCGACCTCCTGGCCCACTTGGGCCTCAGTAGCTCGGCCTCGTCCTCTCTCCGCTCGCGGCGCTTGCGCTCCATCTCCGCGCGCTTCTGCTGATACCAGGCCATGTATCGCGAGCGAGCGCTCGCCAGCTCCGGGTCGCGGCCGTAGTCGATGATCCTGCGCTGGAGGGACGCCCGCGTCGCCTCGTCACCTGCCGGTGGCGGAAGCGGCCGTCGATGATGGTGGTGGTCAGTCCGGAGCTTGTGGTGCTTCGAGCGGAGCTCCGGCTTGCGCTGATGTTGTTCGCCGATGGACTCCTGGGGGGAGGATTTCTCAGTAGCGAGCTGGCTCGCCCGGGAGTGATGCTCGGCGCCCGGGCGCTCCTTGCGCTTGACGGCGATCACCACTGGACGGAACCTGGAGGGCTCGGCGGCGGCGGCGGCGGCGGCGATGGCGGCAGCTCGCTGCTTGACGTCTAAGACCTGCGGTCGTCAGGGAATTAATGGCTTATAGTTTGAGCTAGCTCGGAATTTAGTCTCTGCGCATGAAAACGTTTTTTGTTTGTTGTTTTAGGCGTTACGTGGGATTCAAAAAAGCTACGTAGCAGTGGTGGACTAGGTTATGATAAAGCCCTAAACAGATATATTTTTATAGGAGTTTCTTTAAAATTCTCTGTTCTTTTAGAAGAAATTTTTTTGTACCTTATCATCAATGATTTATCATAAATACTTTTATAATAATACTGCTGGTTGGATCTTTTATCTTAATTAAAAAAATTTTTTTTCATTAAATTCAGTAATAATTTCAATGTAAGACACTTTCGTAATAAGTCAATTTTAATTATGGAAAGATAATTTTGATTCGCTTCCACATAATAGATACTCAATGTAATTTTGTATGAGTTTTATGTCTGAAACTAACTAATTTCAAACTAACTAATTAATTATACTTCACGCAATGAAGTCCATTAAGACGCACGCTTCGTCGACACAATCATATTTGTTATTGATCATCCTCATTTTATTCGCAATTAAATTAGTCTACATAGTTAGGTATTTCTCAAAATATGTGAATATCAAAATGATTAGATATCGATTCTGCAAATGATTTAAAAGATTTTCGATCAAACTTTTTTATTAAAGATTTTTTAAAACAAAACTTAACTATTATTTTCTATAATTTGCAATTGTATTTGTCACAAAAAAATGTAAAACAATCATGTCTGCTAGGTGGGGCTTTTCTATTCATAAGGGTCCAGAGCTTTGCACTTAATCAGCCACTGCTACGACATCTTATACGTAGTTTTGATCTACACAAGCTACATAATTAGAGAAGCTACAAAGCTATACAAAGCGATAAAGCTGACAAAGATAAAGGCAATCTGAAAGTTATTTATTTTTTATTCAAGAACGCGAGGATGAAGGTGGCTCGAGCAAAGGATAGGGTATCAAATTCTGTTTTTGATCAGATTAACTTGAATTCATTTACATCTATAGAAAATTCTAATATGAACAAAAAAGTTACATTTGAATTCTTTATCTACATTATTCAATCATATTTTAATAGTTCACTTTAAATGAAAAGAAATTAGATATTTTTCACTGCCCTGACTAATATTGATTATTCAACTTCAAATTTGAAAAATTAATCATTAATTCAAACTTTTTTAATTTTAAATCGATTTGCATATTCAATAGCAGAATTTCTTTTGAACTTTTTTAAAATAATGTAGTACCAAAATAAGAATCGATAGTAAATGTTGACCGATTTAATCGGGCCTGAAGTTCCAAAAAATAGCCACCAACACCTTTTCTTGCTTATAATTCTGTTATAATTTGGTAAGAATTGAACTTATCTAAAAAAACTCGTGTCACTTAAGCAGTAATTGTACAATGCCTTTATAACCATCGATTTGTTTCAAAATACCCGAGCTATAAAATCGACGAGATATAATATTGATCGTTAGTTAACAGTAAAATAATTTTTTCAATTACGATTTTTTAGAATGATACTTTGAATCTATCAATCAATACTTATGAATGATATTTATTTATAACTAAAGATTACTATTAGTAGCACTTTAACTAACGCTTCTACATCTATTCATGCTGTTTAATAATTAAATTATATTGCTCATAATTTAAGATAAAATGTTCGATTTAAAAAATTTAAAACTTTGACTTTGAACAAACTAGAGTAATATATGAATTAAAGTATCACTATCACGCATTACAAAATATAATTTCAGTTGTTCTATTTTATTTTCTATTATAAAAATTTAGATAAATTAAGAATATAATTTTGATATACTTTCACAACTGATTCTTGAAATAATACCTATTGCAACAATATTTATTCAATTATTATCAATCAAACTCAAACTGTTTATAGTTTCAAGATATTTTGAATGCTGATTACAAATTCAGTCAACGACAGTGCATGATTTATAGTTAAATATATTTCAAAATATTTAACTATCTTCAGTGTTGATTTATTTAAAGGTTGTATATAAAACTCTCTACACCAAATAATATAGCTAAATGTATCTATAAGTCATTTCTACTATTAAATAAAGCTGTGCAATTGTAGCCAAACGAATTTCAACAGCAGTGAAAGCCCAAAGAAATCCAATGGATTTCGGTAAATCTGAGCACGTTTCAGTCTCTCTCTCCCTCTCTCTCTCTCTCTCTCTCTCTCTCTCTCTCTCTCTCTCCCTCTCTCTCTCCCTCTCTCTTTCAAACCATCAATCCTCTCCCGCACTCCAGCGTTACAAACCTCAGGGGCTTTCACTTCCGACTTTCCCATCGAATTGAGCGGCTCGGGATTCACGCGACTTTGCGACCCTAGCGGCGGGGGCAGCTTTGGCGCCCTCGACCGATCGGGTGCCACCGCCGCCGCCACCGCCGCCGCCGCCTTACTCGGCGAGCCAACCCTCGGCTTATCTTGCGACTTCGCCTCGCTCTTTCGCGGGACGCAGCTCCCTCCTGGCGGCGCGTCCCTCGCCCCGCCGTCGGCCCCCTGAAAAAGCGGCTCCCGCTCGCGGCCCGAGCTCCATCTCTGCCGGGGCTTTCCGTCCGGTCCGCCGGCCGCTGCCGCGGGGGCGACAATCGGGGCCGAGTGTCGGGGCGTGCCGTACGGCCGGGCGCGCAGGGCCGTCTTGCTGGAGATGTCGCTGGCCACGGAAGAATCGTCCTCGCTCCCCTCCCCGTCGTCCTCCTCGCCGACGATCGGCGTCTTCGGGGCCTCGATAGCGATCGGCCGGGCTGAAGGGGCCCCCTCCTGGATCACGGCGGGCATCGCTTTATCCGTGGCTCGGGCCGCCGCCGGCGCTTTGTTCGCTCGCTCACTCCCGTTCGTTTGACTTTGCGCTCGAGCAACGTCAGAGACTTCTCGAGCTTTCGTCGCATCGCTCGAAGAGGCGGACCTCTTTTTGTCAGATGACTGCTGCCGCTGCTGCTGCTGCTGGTGCTGTCGTCGTTGCGATTCCGTTTCGCTCGTTTGTTTTAAATGGATCGCTTTTCTAGGCGATGCTTCTTGAGCTTTAGTTGCACCACGGGAAGTCGAGGGTTCTTTATCTAAAAGTTTGTCGTTTGCCTCTGTGTCTTTCGTTTGTTTCGCGAACGGCTGTTTTGTCGCTGTTTCGTTCTCATTAGGTAAATTGCTGAACGCAGTGACTGATTTCACTTTGTTTATTGGAACTGTATTCGTGCTTGTATTCATTTTTTCTTTTTCTAATGTATCTTTAGTAGTTTCTCTAAGTTCTTCGCTATCTTTGGAATTTTGTGTTTTGTCAGTTTTAGTTTCGTTTACTTTCGGTCTCTTTACGCCCTTATCGACTTCAGTGGAAGTTTGACTTTCTTTTAGCAGGTTATCTTGAATTTGACATTCGATTGGAAGACTTATGGACTGTAATTTTACTAAGTTGGGTTTTTCAATTTTTTCCGTTTGTTTTAATAAATTAGTATCACTTTCTAATATAGAATCCATTTTACTACCTAATGTCATCTGCTTTGTATCAGATGAATCGTTATCAGTTACAACAGCTTTGATAGAATCTTTAATAGGAGTAACATCTTTTTGTAACGAAAAAGAATCTTTCGCACTTTTATCTGCGTTTACATGTGACGTATCCATTGTATCAGCTAGTAATTTTATATTTTGTTCTGGTGTATATTTTGCATATTTTTTAATTTCGTCTATTCCATGAATATTTTCTACAGTGTTTGAAAGATTTTTAACTTCAGTTTTTTCAGTGTGCTCAATTTCATGATCTGTTTCTTTTTTTATTTCATCTAACACATTGGATTTACTGACAATTGCATCATCGACTTTTTTATCAATAATATTTATACTGCTTTCCACGATATTATGTATATTTTTCTCTGTTTCATGTTTTTGATCAGACTGTGTCTTGTTATTTTTATCAAATTCATATTTTAAATTTTCTTCTTTTTTGTCAATGAGTTTGGTCACACCTTTTTTATTATCAATTATTCCAACGCCATCATCATTTGTAGATTCATGAATTAATACATCTATTTTAGATTTCTGAATATCAGGAGACATATTTTTTATTGAGTCATCTAAATTATCTGATACCTGATTTGTAGAATCGTTAATTTTTTCCGATGCAATTACTTCAGGTGTATTGATTTTATCAGATACGTTTTTGATAGTTACTTCTGTTTTCTCAGATACAGTAGATTTAGTTTCATCAATTATGTGTGATACATTGTCATGGATTTCTTTAGTTTTGTGTGAATTATCAATTTTATTTTCATCTATTTTATTTATTTTATCATTTATATTATTCGTTATTTCTTTTACTGTGTTAGAATTTTTAATTTTTGGTTTTTCAATTTCACTTGATGCATCTTCCTTTAGATCCATTACTTTCCCCACTACTTTAGCTTTAGTTTCATGTATTGCATGAGGTACATCTTTTGTTGTTTCTTTTGATTTATTAGAAATTGCAGTTTTAGTTTTATCAGTTGAAGAAGATACGTTTTGTTCTATTTTATCTAGTTTATTAGATATTTTTATTTTAGTTTCATCCATTTTGTTTGATATAATATTTTGTGTTGCCGAAATTTTATCAGATATATTATTATCTATTTTGTCAATCTCATTAGATATATTTTCTTTCATTTCTTTCGCTTGATCCGTAACATTAGTTTTAATTTCATTCATTTCATGTAATCCATCTTTCTTTATTTCAGTTACTTTATTTGATATTTGGGCTTTAATGTCATGACTTTCTGAAGAAACTTCTTCTATAAGTGTTTTTGATTTATTAGATACTTCAGTTTTAATTGCATTACTTTTTTCAGCAATGTTATTTTTAGTTTCATTAATAGCATTCGATATATTTTTTTCTATTTGCTCTATTTTATTAGACATTTCTGCTTTTACTTCAGCAACTTGTTGGGATAAAATATTTTTTGTTTCAATCGTTTTATTAGATATACTTTTGTCTATGTTGTTTATATTATCAGATATCTTCTCAAGTTTTTCATTCGTTTTATCGACAATATTAGTTTGAGTTTCATCAATGTCATGTGATTCATCTTTCTTTGTTTCTGTAATTTTATCAAATATGTCAGTTTTAATGTCACGAATTTCGGAAGATATATCTTCTATTATCTCGTTTACTTTATTGGATATTCCAGTTTTTGTTTCATCAGTTTTCTCTGATGTATTATTTTTAGCTTCTTCAATAGAATCAGATATATTTATTTTGATTGGCTCTATTTTATTAGACACTCCTGTTTTAGCATCATCAATTTTGTCAGACAAAATATTTTTTGTTTCATTAATTTTATTAGGTACGTTTTCTTTTTTTTCTTTTATTTTATCAGAAATATTAGTTTTAGTTTCATCTATTTTATGTAATACATCATTCTTGCTTTCGGTTACTTTCTCAGATAATTCAGTTACAATGTTGGCAATTTCGCGAGATGCATCTTTGTCTATTATTTCTGTTATGTTACAAGACGTTTCAGTTTTTGTTTCATCAATTTTATCAGTTATAATAGTTTCACTTTGATCAATAGTTTTGGGTGTACTTTCTTCTGTTTTATTTATTTTATCCATAATTTCAGTATTGTTTTTCTCAATGCTTTGAGAAGAAATATTGTTAGATTTCATATTTATATTTGATATATTTTCTTTTGTCTCTTTTACAACATTAGCTAATTCTGATTTAATATCATAAGCTTTATTAGATACAATATTGTTAGTTGAAATAATTTTAGGAGATAAATCTTTTTCCATTTTTTTCATAGTATCTGTACTATCTTTTTTTATTTCCTTGACTGTATCAGATATTTTAGAATGAATATTAGATGTAGGATTTTTACAATTAACAATTTCATCTTTTGCATCTTTTTCTTTTATTTTATGGAGTATCTCTTTATTAGTTTCGTCAATTTTTATAGATTCAACATATTCACTTTTCAAAATTTCATCTGAAATATCATTGTTGGTTACTGTTACTTTCTCATCTATTTCAGTTTGAATTTCGTTAATTTGTTCGGATACAATATTTTTAGGTTCAATAGATTCAACAAATTTACTTTTTTCTTTTTCAATCTCGTTATCAAATATGTCAGTTTTATTTTCCCTACTTTGATTTGAGATATTCTCTTTTGCGCTCTTCGTTTTGTAAGGTATTTTTTCATTAATTTTATCTTTTACATGTTTCTCTGATTCCTTAATCTTATTGGTTACTTTTTCATTTGTTACACGAATTTCATCAATTTCATTTACTATATTTTTCTTAGTTATAATAATTTTGTGACTTACATTTTCATTAGCTTCTTCAATGTTATCAGGTATAGTTTTCTGAATTTCATTTGTTTTAGCTTTTGCGTCCTTCTTAACTTCACCAATTTTAATAGAAGCATTGTCTGCGGTTTCATCAAATGCCTCTTTGTTACTAAATTCAATATTATCAATTGTACTTTTATTGGCTTCATTAATTTCACTAACTGTTGGTTTTGTAATGTTATCTATATTATCAGGTAACATTTCATAAGTTCCACCATTTTTTTTAGAAATATTTCCAGGTGTATCCAAAATTTTCGAAGCGCTTCCACTTATCATCAAATTTTCTTCTAATATTGATATATGTGGTCCACTTCCTTCAGATTTCGTAGACTTCTTGTCAGATTCTATATTTTCTTGTTTTTCTATGTTTGTTGTACTATTTTCGATAACAATAAATGAAATGGCTTCATCAGACTTATCTTTATTTGATGGAGGATGTTCTACTAACTTAGTTTTATCTTTTATTATTCTGATTTTTTCTTTTCCCTCTTTATAATCTATAGATTTCAATTTTTTCTCTGTTTCTCTGTTAGAACTATCCATTTGTTGATTTTTTTTATCATTTCCACGTCGACATTTTGGTGTATATTTCAATTTTAATGGACTTCCCATATTCTCTTCTTTTATATTAGATATAGGTTTTTCAGGTTTCTTAAACGACAATGCATCTTTTGCAGCTTGTGTCAGTGAAGATATTTCTTTTTCAACTACACCTCGAACATCTTTTACAAATTTGTCAAGTTCTGCCTTCATCGATTCTCTACTTGTAGAAGACTTTGATCTGCGAGACACCTCTCCTTCCGAAGTAGAATCCTTATTACATTCATTTTCTTTACGTTCACTGCTGGATAAAGATCGCATCTTATCTTCGTTTTCTTCCTTCTTCATTTCTTTTGTTGTAGATCCTTCTTTAACTTTCGATTTTAACGATGTAATTTTCCGTTTTATACTCCCTATGCCGGAAGACCTACTTTTAGTTGGAAGTCGTTGACTGTGCACACTTTTCTTATTTTGCACTTGAACTTTCTTCTTTATGTCTGTGTCTGACTGAGTTGGCTGTTTTTCTATATCTCTGGACGAGCTAGACATCGAATCCGACTTCATTTCTGCAGATGAAGATTTTTCCGTTTTGCTTTCACTATCTTCAGACTTTTCAATTTTTTCATTACTGGATTTCGAATCAGAATGTTCTACGCGAATCTGTTTCTGTAATTTTCCATGAGTCCTAGTCTGCACTTTTGACATTTCACACTTTTCGGTAGTATACGAAAGCTCTTCCTCGAAATCTGAAATGCTTGCATTGTGCGCTTGTACTTTGGTGCACGTCTTCTCTGTCGATTCTTCTTCTTTAGTTTTGGTTTTTTGTTGCACAGAAATTTTTGTCGGACTCGACTCTCTTGACAAACTCTTCTTTGATTTATTTATAGTAATTTCACATTTTTTGTATATATTACTATCATTACTGCCTACTTCTTTGTCTCCATTTTTGTAATCCTCCTTTTGCAACATCGTCATTTTCTTGTTACCGAATTGTCGAACTTTTTGTTGAAAACTACTGATTTCCTTTTCCAAAACACGAAAGCTCGGTTCCAATAAATGACTCTTTCTTTTCTCGATATTTTTATCTATTTTCTTTGCTCTGGGTGGCTTTTCAATCTTTTTACGAATCGTACCCTTCATTAGATCACATATTTCTTTGGCCTCTGGTGATGAACTAGAGGAGTCGTTGTCTATCCTTGTTATTTCTTTCATTTTCGTTGTTTGACTAGTGCTAATAGTCTTCCCTGCTAACTTACGCGTCTGCTGTATCGTATCTGCTGTTAGTACAACTTGATCCAGAATTTTTTCATTCCTATCGGAATTAGCAGACTGATTTCGATCTGAGTTATTGTTTGCATTATTCGGTGAAACTATAATTTTTCGGCTCTCTGATACTTCAATTTTCCTATGTGTAGGTGTGGCTTCCTTCTGTGCACTTTGAACACGACTTTCTTCTACTATTGGTGTTCTAACCCAGATCGTCTTCATTTGCTGATAATCTTCTTTCGTTTCAATTTTTTCTTTTAACTTGTGTTTTCGTCGTATTCTTGGATCCTCTTCTGACTCTTCATTATCGCTTCGACTTCGGAAAGCGAATTCCGTTTGCGTAGCTGTGGTTCTGTCGGTTTGTGTGGCAATGGCTGCTTGCCCTAAAAGGAAATTCTATAATTAATACTACATAATACTTTAGCCTATTGATTATTTTTGTGTTTAATACAGTTTGGGGAATAAAGAATGGCTTTGTTTGATACAAATATTTGGTTTTTATAAAATGAGTACTTTATTAATATTCCAATATTAATTTAACTATAGCTTAAACTAATTAATAAAATTAAGTATGATAGATTAGACCTAATTGTTGCGGAAGTAGTTTTCGAGAGTGTAATATTTAAATGACTTGTATAAGTTTGCTTATGCATTTATATAAGAATGTATAATAATGCACACGCCTCGTTGAATTTTAAAAAAGCGATCTTATATAAATTCTTTATATAGATCTTGATATTAGCATATTAAGTATATTCGTATAAAATCCCACATAATAAGTAATCATTCGTTAATTACCTGGAAGACTTTGGGTCTCGAGGAAACTAGAATTGTCGACTATTGGTACGCTCAAACCTCTCGCCTCTTTTTCCAATAGGAGCCTTGTTAATAAGTTATTTTGCCTCATCAGCTCTATATCGTTCATTCCATAGGGCGCATTTCTATCCCGCTCGGAAACTGTTTCTGCATTTCTCGATGGCCCTTCTGCTGTTACCTCGGCATCTATCCTAGACACTTTCCCGACTGCTCTACTTCTATACTCGTCACTTTCATCGTCCTTTGATTTGTAATTTTGTTCGACCATCAATAGAGGTACATCAACTGTATGAGTCTGAAATTATTATAATTTAAAATTTTTTACTAAAATTAAAATATTAGCAATGTAGATAGCAATTAAGTAACGACAAGAAAGTACCTTGTCTTAAATAATAAAATATTTTATCCAATTTAGTTCGGTAAAGTACCGAGGATGTGCTACTTTAATACAAGATACATCATAGTTTATGCAGATTTTAATATATTAACATATTAGTAAAATTTTCACATTTTATAGTCCACACGAATTTGAAGCAAATTGCTGCTATGTATTTCAAATATTTATACATTGTAATTTAAATTTCAAAAAAAATACTGTTCTAGTTCTAATAATTGCAGTAAGATAATTAAGATTTTCCTTTTTGGATTTTCAGTGATGGAACAGTATTTACAAAATTGTTTTACAATATCTATTACAATATTTACAATGTTTGAAATTTAATTCTATTCTATTTGAAGCCTTCACAAACTTCTGATACATATAAATACATATTTTCTGGTAAATATATATAATTCCGAATCTATGTTTAATAAATTTTCTTTTGTATCAATTTTAAAACAAATGAAAAAGAATAAGTACAGCGTACCACTTGATCCTGCAAATGTTGTTTTTGACTATAACTCGGTTGGCGCTGCATTTCCAATCTTTCCGGCAAAATCAAAATCTCCGTAGTTTCGTTCGCTCGCTGGTGAAACTCCGTGCTGCGATCAACGTCCGCCTCTTGAAGGCTTTCATGGAAGCTGCTGCGAAGGTCCTGGCTTCGCCGAAGCTTTTGATCCTCGATGAAACGCTGCAGCAAAATGTCTTTCCCGTTCGTATGATAAAGCTCCTTCTGAAATAGATGGATTTATTGCTTCTTTACTTATGATTGAAATTTTTGTTGTAACTTAGATGTTTGAAATCGTAAATTGCATCGAGACTCGTATTTTTGAAGTTTTTATAAAGGCTTACAAAATTTAATATAAATTAAACTTTTTATAGCCTCTATTAGACGCTTTAAAAATAAATTTTAAAGCAAATAATTAAAATTATTTTCTAAATATGTTTATCGGCCTTATACATTTTTTAATATACTAATACACTTATGACGATAGTCAGACTGACCTTTATAATTATCTCTGTGGGATCTAAAATCTAAAACCAAAAATAATAAAGTCAAAAGTAATTTTACTAGTAAAGTAGTAGTAAAGACAAGTAATTCCCTCCTTCAGTAAAACTTGTTCCATATCTGTGATATCCAAAAATTTCAGAGACTAAAATAAATCTTCAAGAAATTCTATATATCCCTACCCCATCCACCTACATATTTTACATTGTTAAAATGTAAAATATGTAGGAAGAATTAAGAATCTTATTAAAATTAAATTAAATTAAAAGAATATTCTCGAGTTTGAAAATTTCTTATAAATCATTTTGTTCTATAATGAGGTATAAATGTCTTTCAAATTCTAATTAATATATATTTAAGCGATTTGTTTCAAAATTTAAATCTTCAATTTACGAATTAAGTAATTTACATTTGATAGAGAAAATATTTTTTTCCAGATTTAAAAATTTTTATTATTATAATACCAACAAAAATATTTATAATTAAGGAAAACAACTGCATGTTCTACACTTTAGCCGAAAAGTAAATTGTTCGTTAATAATTACAATTTCTCAGACAAATATTTAACCATTTTGAACAATTATCGTTAATAATCCCCATATTACCAACAAACTTCTATAAAATACAACATTATATTCAATTTTAGACAAACCTATAATTTAAAATTAATAACTAACAAAATGAATTGTAATTTTAATATTTTACATATTTTACATTCTCGAAGGATGATTTGCAAGAAGGGCAGCCCGACTATCAATATAATTATATTAAATTAGTTTGTTAAAAATACTGCAAGACCTATAAAAATGTTTATTAGTTTAAAAAAATTAAATGTCTATAAGTACAATACAAATTTATATAATTATTTGGATCTTAGGATCTTGGGATAGTAGAATGGGGACTGAAGATAATTTTACTAAAAAAACATAATTTAATATGAGGTATAGGTGAATTTATTATTTATGATTTCTTTATTATTATTGATTCATTCTTCATATCATTCATTCTTCAGTATTAGAGGAATCTAATATTATAACAATTCATAATTCGTTAAGTTTAATCTTATAATGATTATTTTCTAGTTACGGAAAATTTTCTAAAGTGAACCGAAAATTCAATTTTTATTACAAAAAATAAAAACTAAAAATAACCTCTACTTTGTAATTTTAAAAGTGACTTATCTTCGAAAAGCTCAATATCGTAGACTGAAAAATAAAATATTTTTTTCAAAATTAATTTTTCTTGAGCGTGACACGTCCAGCGAGTTTTCAAAAAAATTTGCAATTACATTTACAATCTGACAAGCCCTTAATGACAAACGATGTCGAACCCACCATTCGCTCCGCGAACTCCCTGCGCTCATCGGCCCCGCCCCGGGTGATCAGCCTGAGCACCTCGGCGTCGCCGTCCCGGTAAAAGTGCTGCTCCCTGGCGCGGGCATGCTCGAGCCCGACGCCCGCCCGATGCAGGGCCGGCTCGTCGCTGCCCCGGTCGAGCTCGTGCCTCCTCAGCGACTCGAGCTCGGTGCGCTGCTCGTAATTGCCCCGGTGACTCTGCGTCGTCGCCTCCACGTCCTCCAGGAAGATGCGCTCGCCCCGGGGCGGGGCGACGGGGATCGTCGGGCGGGTCCGTTGGACGACGGAGCGCTGCTCGCCGAAGACGGCGGCGGGCCCGCCGGTCAGGAGGGAGGAGGCGCGCCGCAGCCGCTGCGCGGCCTCGGGACCCCGGTGGCCCGGCACGACGTCGCCCGGCAGCGAGGCGATGCCGATGTTCTGCGTGTTGCGACGATTGAACTGCCAGTGCTGGCGATTCGGATCGGCGCTCCAGGCCTCCTTGCGCTCCGCGTAGTAGCCCGGCGCTGGAATTGAGATTGGCGCGTAACGACGATTCGATTTTAAAATTTTCATGAAATTTTTACTATGGATTCGGGACCGCGAAGGAGAGTCACATACTCGAGTCCCGCATTTGGTTGTAACACACGGAATGTATTAAATATATAATATATCGACATAGAATATAAACGTGCAGCCATTCTTTCCGATAACCATCTGGTTTAAAGATTCCCAGAATTAAAATTTTGAGCGAATATTTACTTTAATAAGTAGTTTTAATTTTCTTAAGTCTAAATGTCATCTTATACTTTCATTATTACAGCGTGTGAAAAATAATTCAAATGTTATACTGATTATATTCTATTCATTATTTGTGATTTAAAATCCGAAATTCAATAAAAATGAAAGTTTTACGAGTTAATCAATTAATCCTTATAATTTATAATATATATTTAGAGAAGCAATTAACGAATGGAAATCGTATAAATTATAGTACATATTTTATAAATATTACACTACTGTCATATTTGATGATTAACGACAATTATAGTGCTATTTGACAATTAGTATACTACTGACAATAATATTTTGCATGAATGTTTATATTATCAGTCTGAAAAGAAAATAGAATATTTTTAGTGGCATCATACCGTACACAAGATGAAGAATATGTCCGAGAAAAATTGAATTATTTATTATAGTACAGATTCTCTCAAAATTTTAATTCGCAGTTTCTTCGATCTAGAGGGGTATTGGTAAAAATTATACTCACGATTTAAATTATAGTATAGATACTGTATTTTAGTACATTAGCAAAAATTCTGTTAATTACAGACAAATCCAGGATCCAAATATAAGACTATTCTTGTGAGATTTAAGTTTGATTTGTATAAGAAATGGTTTTATTCAAATCTCCTGTTGAGAAAAGAGAACTGATGGCGATAGTACCGAACACTATGTGAATATGACTGTGTTTATTATTTTATGGTACATAAAATTTAATAAAAATGTCATATATATATATATATATATATATATATATATATATATATATATATTACCATCGATCACATTGATAGGTTTCCGATGTATGTGTCTTCTAGGCCTGCCATCCGAATGAGCTATAAGAGTTTCGGTCGAGTGAATTCGCCTCTTACGCGGTTCCATATAAAACGGACAACTCGGACAAATGCAGCAAACGATTAGCGTGATTATGGCAGCGAGAAGCAAGAGACCGAAGATAATCAACAGCCAGGTCAATAATTTATTTTCTGTTCTATAGACAGTCTGAAATGAAATCGTGGTTATATAATTATTTGCTATTATAACTTCTTACAAACAAGCATAATTTTTAATGTAACATATAAATAAAATATCGGTCGACGTACCACCTCTTCCTGATTCGTATTGATGACAGTTAAATTCCTGTTACTGTTGCTCCTCCCGACATTGCTGTCGCTCGTATTATCCTCTATCCCCGTTCCATCGATGTCCATACCGCCGATTATGCCAAAACCATTAGCCGTGAGCGAGGCTCGAATTTTGTCGACGTCGACTAGCGTCCCGGGCCCGTTCTGTTCCACCCGGGCGACAACCACGCTCCTATAAAAATCGAGATCCGTCGTTATGGCACGGCCTCGACGCATCTACAAAGTTAAAATTATCGAGAATAGGTCGAAAGTCAACGTTACCGCTTTCCCGCGTCGTCGCTGCTTCCCGCATTCGTTTGCGGCGGTACGTACGGCTTGATTTCTTGAATGACGACGCGGCCACCGGTGATCGTCGCCAGGGTCTCCGCGGTCTTCGCAGGATCTGGATTTTCTCCCGGCATTACGAACATGACGATGCGGGCGAAGGTCGACGCGGGCCGCATTATGCGAATACTGGCGGTGTTGGAGAGATGCGGCACGCCTACGATATCGAATAATGCAATTATGGGCTTTTTAATTTTTGCCCCGAAATAGCCATTTGGCCAATTAATAATTACCTAAGTCGTAAGCTCGAACTGTTAGCGTGAAAAGTGGATTATCCTCGGCGCGTCTTCTGCGGCTCTGATTTATCAACTCCAGCTTTATCGAATCTCCAGACTCGATTTCCCGCTCAAAGTTCGTCCGATCGTTCGTGTCGTTCTCTTCCGTTTTCTTTATTTCCACATAAGATCGTCGAAATTGCTTTCTAAAGTTTGATTTTAAATTACTTTTTGGGCTCTCCCTCGTTTTTCTTACTTTATTCAGGGCTCCGCGAAGAATCAGTTCGCCCGTCTCGTCGTTTAAATGGAATTTATTATCGTAGTTTCCATGAATGATTTCGTATCGAACTATATTATTCGGTGGCTCGGCGTCGAGATCTACTGCCTAAAATAATATTATTACAATCGTTTAAATAAAATATAGAAATTTAAAACGTATAATTTTTTCCTTAATAAAAAATTACTCTTTTAACAGTCCAATGATACGATTTACACATTTTAGTTATTTGAACGATAGAAAATTTTTGTAAAATTCGAATCACATACTATAAAAGCAGACTCATTGAAATGTACCTTAATAAAAGCGGGCGTCGTGAAGTTCGTCAGCTCGGAGTTGAGAAAAAACTGATAGTTGCTCTTTTCGAAAATTGGCTCGTTGTCGTTGACATCGAGTATGTTGACGATCAGGGTGGCGATGCCTCGAAGTCCCCTGCCATCCTCGTCTCTCGCCTCGACGGTGAGCTCGAGTCTGGAGGTCTGCTCGCGATCGAGCACGGAGCCCATCGACACCGTTATCAGGCCGTTGTCCGGGTTCATTTCGAAGGCTTCGCCACCGTCGCCGATAATCCTCGCGTATTGGATCCTGCCGAAGACGCCGGAGTCCTTGTCGGTAGCTTGGACCTGGATCGATATTCTTATAGTTGCTGAAGGAGCTCTTCGTGTTATTATTATTAGTATTATTATTTTTTCCATTAGAGGAGCACGATAGACAAACATTTGCTTGCGCAGCATGGAAAATTGCTTTTTACAATGGCTTTATAATAAATTAAAATTTTGTTTGCATTATCCTGTATGCATATATTAATGGACGAAGTTTGACATTGTTAATTAATTAATTCGATATGGAACAGATGTTATTGTCGATATATGCATTATATTGAATTGATACTTTGCTTAATTGTTGTGAAATATTAATAAATACCTGGGTAACTCGGGTACCGGCCTTTGCGTTTTCCGATAGGGTAACCTCGTATACTGGATCGTCAAAAATAGGAAAATTATCATTAACATCTCGTAGAAAAATAGTTACTGGCACAGATGCTGACAAATTAGTCGCGGGTCCCACCTCCTGAGCTATAATCTACGAATACGATTTATACATATATGTATATGGCAGGAGAGAAAATCCACATGATAAGGTTTAACAAAATAATAAAATAATCCATGATTTTTATATTTTGCGTAAAATAGCTTAGTATTGTAATTACCTTAAACCTGAGGCTTTTGAACCTTTCGTAATCAATCAACATATTATCTCGTACATTTATAATAAAATTAGCCGTTCTTTCAGCGACCGCGGGACTTATTTCGAAAGTTCCGTTGTTGTTCTCTAATTTTAAAGCGAATACACCGGCCTTGCCAATGTCCTCGTCTCGAACGAGGGTAGAATAAGCGTCGGAGAAAACAACGATTGTCCCGGGCTCGGCGTTTTCATCCATCCAGGCTACGTAACTGTTTAAAAGAAAAACATTTCAAGATAATTTACTTTACCAAATTATGAGTATGGAAATTGTTTTTTAAATAAAGTAATTATTATTTGTCCTATAAATATAGAAATTGTGTTCGTTTTTCAATAATGTAACGAAATTTAATTATAATACGATTGAAATTATGATAAAATATTATTATAATTTTTTTAATTCATTAGTAAACTTCTTAAAAAAGTTATTTAATTCAGAAAACAAGCTAAATAAAAAAATAATAGTGAAATTCACAAGCTGGAGGGTTTCAATTTAGATATTCGATCATGACTATAATCAGCTGTGACTATGACTAATGAGAATTCGTATTTCATATTGGTTTTTAGAAACTAATAATTTTTTGCTTAATAAGATTAGGTACCGACTTATCATTTTCAAAATACGGCGGACTGTTTCCAGGTTCGCCGAGGAGGAGTCCGAGTTCCACCACCGTCGCTTGGGCCGGTGGCTCGTCCCTCGAGGTCCTGATCTCTTCGGCGACGATTTTCAGGATTATCGGCGCGCCTACGTGAGTTATTTGAGTCAATTCCTCCAGTGGCTTTGATAATATTATTTCACCTAGTAGATAAACGACCATTCGCTATGATAAAATTCTAATTGATGATATGCCAGTAATTAGATTTTTGGACGAATCGGATGTATTTGTATATTTATTACGGGACCATCTTTTTGCACTTTAGCGTAATGTTATAGAGAGTAGATAAATAGATGTTTATTTATTTATAATCGTGAGTGTAAATGGCAGAGAGAGAGAGAATTAGAATTAGAATTTCATTTATTACAGTCTAAGGACTCATGGCCCTTCATAGGCCAGATAGAGAGAGAGAGAGAGAGAGAGATAGTAATATGATAAACAATGTGGATGTTTTCTCCTGCCATATACTAAGACCGAACAATCATCATTTTCTCAAATCTCAAATTAATATTTTATATTAAATTAGTAAATATTGTTATTGGTTTTACAGTTTTTATTCTATAATACTATATATTATACTGAAATAATGACAGTCAGACTGGACTTGCTTATGATCACCTCCCGAAGAATCTGAAATAGAAATTACTACTAAAAAATAAAAATAAATTAGATTATAAATTAAGAATAATAAAAAGAAACTATATTCTATTTTAGCAAAGGATAACCAGACTGCCCCCATGACCATAAATTTAAATTTTCGATTAAATTTAAAGGGTGATCGAAAATAAGAACAGTCTGACTGTCATTATTTTAGTATAATATATTATAGTATAATGACTGTAAGAGCGATAAAACTATTTATTAATTTAAATCAAAAGAGTTGACATAAGTACAATTATTAATATTTAATTAATCTTTTATACATATAGAACAGAGTCCGAATATACATCATTCTCATGTCACTACAATATTGTGTATGTTCATAAAACATTCTATTTGTTCATTATTATACTGCAGAAACAATACGTTATTTAATAATAAATTAAGTCGATAAATATGAAAAGGCATTGAATAATTGTGGACGTTATTCACTATTACCACGGATTGAATGTGTAAGTAAGATATTTTCATTAAATGTATAGTTTCTTCTGTTCTATATGGCGTTAAATGACAATGATAAAATTCAAAGGAAAATTCACCTCTTCTTAATTCAATATGAAATATTTTGTAAATATTTCGTATTGTTTATAATGTACTCGAAGTGTGCACGCTTTATTTTAGCAATAATAATAACCTAGAGAAACTTCATGTTTGTAAATGAATAATATCTAAAATTAATAAAAAAAATTATATTTTGCTTCATTATATTTATTTCAATTTGAAAACATATTTGATATTCTTCCTATAAATAAAAAACAGTTTTAATTACTCTCATTGACTAGGCATACTTCTGGGTCGATTTTTTACCTTGTGTTCATAGATGAAATAATAGGGATCTCCCCGTGGTGTAAAAGTGACTAAACTATTAAATAAGTTCATTGTCGAAAGACAGCTATGGCTTTGTCACGTGGAAAAAGTAGAGTTGGCTTACGTAAGTGTTTAAAACCTTTAGGAAATTCTAGGGTGCTTAGTTTAAACCGAGATAGTATTTGCATTTCAGAGAAATTTTTAATTGTCATTAGATACTTAAAAATTAAAATAACTCTAAATATATAAATTTTTAGGTATCTAATGACAATTAAAAATTATGAATCGAAGCGGGATATTTATGAGTAAATCTGCTATTATATAATAACAGCTTTATTATGACGTTATTCTATAATAGAGCCTTCATTAAAATCGTTAAATAGCTTCAATTTTTTGTTTTTATGATTACTTAAAATACCGAACACGGGTGTTAAATCAATCTCTGCATTAGCTACTTCTATATCAAATTGGAGAAAACGGTTCAAATACACTTTACGCAACAACACTCGCGCCACCAATGAGAGTAGTCATATTTCAAGAACCATTAATTCCAAGAGAAATGGTGGCGTCATTACGCTAATTCCTCCATTTTCCCTTTGCTCTCTGCAAACGCACGGCCGTGTTTTCTATACATATCAGAGATATATATCAGGTATATATATATATATATATATATATATATATATATATATATATATTTGTGTGCGCTTGCTCGCGCAAGTGTGTGCGCCTCGGATGAATAAAACATACACGTGCCGCTAAAACTGCGATAGAGAGAGAGAGAAAGAGAACAAGAAAGAGACAGATAGAGTAAAAGAAGGGTGAGAGGGACGAGAGAATGAGTACTTCGTGCAGGCCATAGACGCGTGTCTTTCTTTTCATTAAAGCTATAACACCGCAATAGCGAGTATTATATAACTGACTGTTCCCCTACGCCGCAGTCTAGAGCGTATGTTATATGCATATACAAGTAGCCGGCCGGTATCATTATATTCATCCACTGCGCGAATAACTCCCTATAATAATTTTGGATTTATGCAGATTCGAAAAGCAGGCAAACTAGCGGACTATCTCTGCAGCGAGTTTTCAAATGTACCATGGTAAATAGCAAAAACTTGAGGTAAAGGAACTTGCAGGTATATCAGTTTTGTACAAATTTCCATATTTAGTATATATATATATATATATATATATATATATATATATATATATATATATATATTTGTTATATCTAATCCGCCAAGTTCTGTTGAATAATGCAGTTCTGTTATTACCACGGATTTTAAAAAGAATAATATTATTCGATTTATTTGGTTTTGGGTACCTTTTTTTATTGGTCTTAGATTTCAAAATAAACTTTATAATATGAAATTCGTTTGAAAATTTCAATATTGACTCATCGAAAAAATAATAAAGAAAATTACAAATGCGTCATGTAATTATACATCGCGGAGCTATATAAAAATGTTTCGTCGTACGCGCAGGAGGCAGGAGAAAATAGTACTGAGTAGCGAGCATGAGTTAAGGGTTGAAAAAAAGTAGAAATGGTCGGCGTGCGAGTCGACACACGTGTAAATCAGAGCCGCTCGACGCGACGATGCTTATCTTGCCGAATGTCTTGTGCCCGTATACAGTCGGCGACGTTCGTTTGCGCATATATTGAGACGCGTGGGATGGACTTCGTGAAAAGCTAAAATAAAAAAAAAAAAAAAAAGAATGTTCGAAGCCGCCAGAACTTGACGTCTTGAGGCACGACGATAACGATCCGTTTCTTTCAGTTCCTCGTGCGCTCGACATAGGTAAATCTGGAGAGCTCTAATATATTGTTCAAAAAAATAGAATTGTTAATTTATGAATTAAACAATTTTGCATACAACTTTGGGGTAAAAGTTGATTGAGTGATTTGAATCTGAATATAAATTAGTGGCTTCTTACGAATAAATTTTAATGGAATCTGGATTATAATGTAGTGATATATTGTTATTACAATTTACACAAAAATGTGCGAAAATATTGTACAATATAAAATTTATTAGAATGTTGAGAAAACATTAAAAAATTGAAGTAAATGTTAATTTTAAAAGAATGTAAATATTGAATACCGAAAATTGAATCGTATATGCGATTATTTTGATTTGGCGATAAATTTATTTGGAAATTTTATATATATACGAAACAATGACAAATGAAACATTTGTAACATGAATGTAAATTATTGAATAAATGATCACATTAGGAAAATATTTTTTCCCTTTTATTTATTTGACAACGATCCGACTATTCGTGATAGTTCTAATATTAAGGCATAAAATTCAAAAATTCGGTTTATACACATATATATGGCAAATGTTACAAAAGTAATATTAATTAGATATAAATATCTATCACTATGGTATCAAAAATGAACAAAAACTGAAATATCTTGTTAGCTGTTATAGATCACACGTTACATGATAATTACATGTATGTTATATTCATTAAAATTTACTTTTATAACATGTGGCGTACTTACTTACCATATTTTATGGAACGTTAAAATATAAATAAAAGAAAGAATAACAATTTGCTCAAAGTGATTTATTTATTCAATATTTATAGTTTTTTTTAAATTAGTGCTTTGTGCGCATTTTTTTTACTACTATATGCTTCTTTTTTTAATAAATCATTTCCACTCTCTGCCTCTTCCTCATAGGAGTGAGAAAGGACTCAAAACTATCAAGATATCTGCGAAGACATATTTAATACAATGAAGCCTTAATTCGTTCCATTTTACCTGTGCTTTCGGAGACGTTGAAGAACGATCCGAATGGATTGTCCTCGGAGATGAGGCCATAAGTGACTTCCCGGGGTACACCTTTGTCACCGTCCTCGGCGTGAACCCGTAGAATCACGTCACCCTGACGTCAAAAAGCGTTAGGCCAAAAAATAGAAAATAAAATACAAAAAATAAAATAAAGAACGACGAAACGTGAAAAAAAATCTCGGCGCAATTACGTAGCCACTGGAGGCCGATCGAATATGTACTTACGGGTTTTACGCTGTTGTTTAGTTTCGTCAGCGGGGGCGCCAGTGTGAAGACCGGCGGCACGTCCTGCACGTCCTGAACGATGACGACGACGTGCAGACCCGCTATATTTCGAGTATCCTTGCCCGGCTCCGTGTATGGGTCCTGATCCATTATATTTCATATTCGTTTAAATGGTTACGCAGTGTACATATACGAAGTAAAAAAGACCGAAGGGGAGAAATAGAATAATGTATTTTTCAGACTTATTTGTTCGAAAATTGTTCGATCAAGCTCACAAGAAGTGAGTTAAAGTTAACACGGATTACCCTAAATTTATATAAATTTGAATAATGATTAATTTATGATTCTAAATTCAGTACGGCTGACAAGTAATTAAAAATATCAGAGATTCGATACATTTAAGAGAATAATAATTTTAGGTCATAATTAAATAATATTTTTCATAAATTATAAGATATTTTCGAAAAATAGCAATTTCATTAGAAGAATCAATTATATATAAAGTAATCTCCAATTGTCTGTCGTAATTAAATAAAACCTTTACACTGATGTCAAAATTTTTAAGGAACTTTGGTCATTATATATTGACCGTGCTGCTATGTATGAATTCAATTTTTGATGTATGAATTATTCTCTTTTTGACTTATCAATGAATTGTTTGCAAATATAAAATATTAAAGGATACGTGATTTATAATAAAATAATTATATTAAGGAACTATGAAGCTTATAACCCGCTGTATTATAAAGAAATATAACTATTTAATTTGCAGAAGATTTTATGGAAGTTAATTTAGAGTTTCATGCTTGTTAATATGATGTATAAATATACCATAAAATCAGTGAACTTTAAAAGTATAAAATTGTTATCATTATACTTTTTTTCCAGCATTTCAACTTTCTGCGAAAGTTTTCTTTAAGTCACAGTTTAAAAAGTGCAAAACTTTTGAAAAACAATTTGAAAATTAAAACAAAGTTCTATTAACAACATATTTTAGAATTTTATGCAAGTTTTATTATTTAAATTATGTCTTGAGAGAAGAGCTTTCAATAAAATTGAAACTTGGAAAAGAGTAACAATAACAAAAAGTTCCGTGCTTGCGATCATCGGTAGTTTTAAACGTTACAGTTTAACTTTTGCATTTATTTTTTTGCGCACGATCTAGACGATGAAACGACATTGAAGGGCTTTTATGAAAAATTACCGTGGCATACATGGTGAGCGTATACATGGACTGGGTCTCAAAGTCCAGTTCTCCTATAAGCGTAATGATACCTTTCGTTTGGCTGCCCATCTGTCTCTGTCTAATTTTGAACAATTCCTTGGGTTGCTGAAATAGAGAAAGTGTGACTAGTTTTCTTCTTTCTTTCGACTAGAGGGCTATTTATTATCTGCGATTCAATTGCGTATTTGAATTTTTTCTTAAAACCATTATTATAGAAAAATGTTTCGAGATAAGTAATTTGATTAAGTAGTCGTACCCATAATTCTATGTACACTGGTTTTCCGCTGTAAGGATTCGATTCAACAAGGAGATAATCCAGCTCCTTTTCCGGTTTCGTATCCTGAAATCAAGCATCGCAGGTGATTCGAGCTATTTATTATATTTTCTGTGGCATGATATATTGTTTGAAACATTATCGCAGTATAATTAAGATTGCTGTCGATCAAATTACGAAATATTTAGAAGTTTTTACAATGTCTGATAAACAATAATTCAAATATTTCATAGAAGAAACGTATGAAATTGGATACCAAATAGATTTAATTTTACAGCTTCTCAAAGTTTGTAATATTTATAATAATGTCCTCACCACAAAATTTACCGAATCTATTTATCTGTTCCATCCTGATTGGAAATATAAAAATCTCTATCTGAAATATCTGAACCTGAGATATCTAAAAGAGAGAATATATGAACATCGTTACATTTTACAAACTGCAAATTGAGTATTCGGTCTACGAGAGCATTGCTTGGATTTTTTACATTTTTTCGATTTCGAAAATAAATCTAATAGAGCATTTAATAACAGAGTCCAATAAAGTAGATAACACTTATTATTCATTATTGATGTAAATTGTACTTTGCAGTTACAGTTGAATAGAATGAGGGTAGGGTATATATAATTGCATTGTTAAATTTTAGTTCAGTCCCTTATAAGAAGCCGAAGCAGCTACGAAACTGATACGTATCTAGCAGATATTTACATCGATTCGATCAATTTCGTGGTGGAGTCAGACAAAATATCCTTTCCTAACAATAATAGATTGATTTTTTTATTCGTTTGTATTTTTTAATAGTTTTTATATTTAAGTTTACTACGGGGCTGACTATAAACATGGACATTCGATTGTCAATATGTAATTTTATAAGGAGTGCGATGAAACCGATCAAAATATTTGTCAGTTTAATTGAACACAGTTTACATATGTAGAATTTTAATATTGTAAAGTATAATATCAATCAACGTTAACGAATTTTTAAATCAATATTATAAGATTGACATGGTGACAATTTACAACATAAAAAATATAAATTTATTATTGTTATTATGTGAAATATTAATATATTTTAGTGAAGATATCAACAAGAAATTTTATTTTCTTCATTTTCAATAAGTTTTATGATGCTATGAACTTTTTGCTTATCTAAACCAGTCAGCTTACAGCGATTATATTGAAGTAGGTTAAGCACTAGTTTATAGGACGACAACATTTATTTTGACTAAATAATTTTATGTAACTTCTTTACAAAAATAAAACAAACTTATACTTTGCTTCACTTTTTATGGAAGTAATCGTTGCAATATATGTAATATTAGAAAAAGGAGGGCGCCAATATCGATAATTGCCCAAATTTAAAGGGCCATAAATTCTCACACACACACACACACACACACACACACACACACACACACACACACACACACATTGAAAATATTCAATATTGTGGATATTCGAGATAAAGATTATTCGTTATAAAAGTCGGGTATCCGCGACTTATGCAACAAGTGGTCTCATAGCCATCGATCGCTCACCTCCGGCACCATGATCAGGGTGGGCAGATGTGGAAAGATGCGGTCGCGCGGAGTCGTAGCGTTGGTCACCGAGATGGTCGCCTGCATCGAATTCACGTCGCCCTTGGAATCCCGCACTCTGACGACGAAGTCGTGCAGTCTGCCCGGCACGAGCCTGCGCGCCAATATGACGTTCGCCTGGCAGACCTTGTTGTACGGGGTGCATGGTAGATTCTCGATTCGGACTATGGGCGAGGTGGTGGCTGCGACAAATAAATGTATAGGATTAACGGATAAGTTCAGCTTGTATATATATATATTGATGTTTTTAAATTACTTTTATTATTCTAAAATTTTGTTGTTTGTTCGAGTTAATACAGTTCGATAGTTTATGTGTTATGTGTTTAATGTATTATGTTCCTACAAATATATACATAGAATTATCCACTAGAAGTAAACAGAGATTATATTTCTATATTTATAAATTTGTAGGAATTGAAAAATGATAAAACTCGAAAATTGAAAAATTTTGTGACATTATTTGGCGTTACTTATCCTCTACTGATCAATTATTCAACATAATTTACCTCCCTATAGCTTCCTAAAAAATGTATGGCCAGTTATATTATATAAATTATTCGTTGGTACACTTCTAGGATCTTTTCTCGTGAACTAATAAAGTCACACATTATTTTATAAGAGTGGAATCGACTTGAGTTAAGTAACGGAAAATTCTGTCTTAAGTTTGTTTCTATTTAAAATTTTTCAAACCTTCAGAATTAGAGAAAAAAATTTCTTTAATAATTGATGTATGAATCTTGTAGGAGCTAATGAATGGCAAATCATATGCCTAGTTACTGTTTTCATATAATTATATTTTATATTATTTTGGAGTGGTGGCAAGTTCTCTTGCGTAAAAATTAGCTTATCATGGTGTTTTTACGGTAGCTCATAGAACAGCAAATTTTTATATTCAACAAATAATTAACAATTAATTTACGGCAAATGAAGTACTTATAATATGATTAAATTTGATAAAAATTGGCAAGTCAAGTTTAGGAATGTTTTTGAAAATTTGCAGTCAATTTACTTGTCGTATTGTTGCATAAGTATAATAAATTATTAAGAATCTTTAGTCTTCTCCTAGTTAAATACTTTCATTTTAAAGCTTTTTTAAAAAAAAATCAAAACACTAATTGCAATGTTTATAAAAAGATGTGCTATCATTTATTAGCGTAATAAAGAATAATCAACGAATGCTTGATCGATTTATCAGAACAATTACATCGTAAATCTTTGAATTCTCAAAATATTGAGCAAATATGACATTCGAAAATAACGGCACAGTTAATTATTGGTATTCGTAAGGGGCCAGTAAAACTAGGTACACGGCCCTACACTATCCCAGGGGCAACTAAAATTAGGTATTCAGCCCCGAAATTTTCAAGGAGCTCCTGAAAGTGAGTATTTGGCCCTAAAATGCCCAATATCCCCTGCAGATACAGTTACTGCTCTGGAATTTCCAAGGTATATTTGACATTAGTTATACAGCTCTGAAATTATCAAGGGCCCCTGAAAAAAGGAATTCAGTCATGGTATTGCCTAAGAGATCCCTAAAATGGGGTATATAAACTTGCAACTCCTGAAGGGCCCCTAAAATGAGGTATATAATCCTGGCCAACTGCCAAAAGGTCTTTTAGATGAGGTGATGATAGATATGGTCTTGGAATTCCTGAGGGTCCGCTGAAATTCAATTTGCGGCCGAGAAATTCCCTAAGGCTTCTGAAATTCGGTTTTCGGCCCTCAGATAACCGAGGTGCCCTTGGAATTAGGTAGGCAGCCTTGGAATTCCACAACGACTCTTGAAGTTAGGTATACCGCTCCGGAATTTACAAAGGTCTCCTCAATTTAGGTAAACAACCTTGGAATGGACAAGGAATTCCCGAAGTTAGGCCTGGAATTCCCAAATATTCTCTAATATTAGGTATTAAGTCCTGGACCCCTTGAAGTTACTGTTACTGTTCTGAAATTTCCGAAGAGCCTCTGAAATTAAGTATATGGCCTTAGAATTGCCAAAAGATCCCTTATATAAGTTATAAGGCCTTAGAGTTCCTGAGCGTTCTTTTAAATAATGTATAGGTCGCTAAAAATTCCGTGAGGCCTAAAAAATTAAAGTTACGGCTCTGAAATTCTTAAAATGCTCTTGAAATAATGGTATATGCTCCTGAAATTCTCCAGAAACACTTGAAATGAGATATTTAGCACCGGTATCCCTCAAGGACAAGCCCTCGAATTCTGAAGGGCTCCTAACATGATGTATAAGATACTGGAATTCCCGAGTTGTCCCTGAAATTCAATTTGCGGTCCTGAAATTCTCTAATGTACCTGAAATGAGGTATCGGCTCACGAATTCCCGAGGTGCTCTTGAAATTAGGTAGACTGACCTGGAATTACCAAAGGTCTCCCAATTTAGGTATATCGCCTTGGAATTGCCAAGGGCGAATTAAGAAAATAAATTGCAAATTAATAAAATAAATCGTATTTTCAATTGGTTTCTTATAAGAGTTAATACTAAACCAGGTTAAATTACTGATATTCAAAAGCCTCATTTTTAAGATTTTTACTGTGAATACGAGTTCCAAATGTGGCAGAGATTTTTTTTTATACATTCAATATTGACCTCACAAAATTTCATGACAATCTTCAATATTTGAGTTTATGGAAAAGATAACATATAAGCGGAGAAGAGAAGACGATAAAGGATATATATTGTTATATATGAACGAATCATATAGAACAATATATATCCTTTATCGTCTTCTCTTCTCCGCTTTCTCGTTATTTATGTGCGTGCGCGCGTGTGTGTGTGTGTATGCCTAGGAAGACTGGTACGCTAGACCTCGCACAACATATGCGCGGATGGATAGGTAAGAAAGAGTGAGTGACAAGGGTGGAAAAGTATTAAGTGAAGCGTGATCATATACTATAAACAGCATCCATTACTGTCCGGTAATTCCGGTTAATCCCTTTATCTTTTTCTTCTCTATCTCTCTTTCTCTCTCTCTCTCTCTCTCTCTCTCTCTCTCTATATATATATATATATATATATATATATATATATATATATATATATATATATGTAATGTAATATTTTTTTAGACGATTCTTTTCTCATTGGTTCGAAAAAAAATTCTTTTGAATAACAATATATCATAAATTTTATTTCGTTTTCAAAATTGGTAATAAAAATATACTTATGTTGAAAGATTAGTTTATGTTAAAATATGATCGTAAGTTTTACAACCGTAATTCACACGTGTGTGTGTGTGTGTGTGTGTGTTTATTACACATACACACACGTAAAACTGACTCCTCCAGATGCTCTCCTAAAACCAGATCTATTATTACATACCAATTATCTCGAAAATCAAGGGGAAGTCCGCATCTTGATCGGTGGCACGCAGCCGAAAGATGGCGGTGTCGACCTCCGCGTCCGCCGGGACCAGGACCATACCCATGTCGGTCGAGACGTCGAAGCGCGGTCGGGCCGCACGCGCCGCCCAGGCGACGAGACAGCTCAGACAGATCCACGTCTTGAGCCATTCTTCCGCCATTGGCATTCTAAAGATGAAAATTTATAAAAGTCATTTTTTAATATATTAATATAGTAATTTTTTCAAGTAATTGGTATTAGAACTCAGTGGATTTTTATTTCATTTGCAACAGTCAGTTTTTCTTTATATTATAATAATAATAACTTTTATTTTCGCAGTGACAATGAAAAGTATTACGGATTCTTCGATTGAGTTCTTATACTTTTGTCCTTGAAGATATAGATATGTTGAAAATTACATGTAATATCTTTTTAGTATTCTTTAACGCTGTTTTAATCATACTTTTATTAAATTACTATTTGACAGCTAATCTATATTCGTGTTTCAAAAAATTTTCTAACTTTATTTCATTACGATATCAGAGTAGAAAGTGCGGTAAGTGCTTGTAACAACAATCTTTAATTCCAGGTAAAAATTGAAGATAAGAAAAATATAAAGATTGTTTAAGCTTTGATCTTCTTTGCCCCTGTAAAAATTGGGCTCGCTACTTATTTAATGTTCAATCATATTTTTAAATATTTATAATAATTATTGTAGCAATTTTATAATATAATAGGAAATCATATAAGTTCATAATATATAATAATGTCATCTATATATATATATATATATATATATATATATATATATATATATATATATATATATAACAAATTACAACATTGATTTTTACCTTCATCAACATATTCTGAGTAAAGATATTGGAATTCGGAATAAAAAAGGATTAGCAATTATAAGATTAAATATTAAATCAATCTATTAATATAAAAGATTGCATTATTGTGATTTGGAATGTGAGGAACTTTTTTATTAATACATAAAAATTACTTTCGGGATTTAATGTACGTCTACATATTTCTTCTAAAAATATATTATATTTCAGTATAATATTTTTTATATGATCAACTAAACTTTTGAAGTTTGATACGATAAACTAATAAATTTATATGATAACTATAAAAATAACTATCTTCCGATCGTTCGAAAAGTAAACATGGGATTAATTAATTTTATTTCTGACTCCGTATTTCGTCGAATTAAAATTGAATTTTCTTTATAACGGCTTTATCTGCAAACCCTTAATTCACAAGTGAACCTATCAAAGGCTTAATAAACCCAAATGAAGTGTCGCCCGCCGACGCAAGAAAATGCCGGGAGTAGGGGGCACGAGAAGACAGCGACGTTTCTCCTACATAATGTATGGCACGACCTCATTTTACGATTATAAAATCGATATTCGGCCGCTGAAGTTTATCGAGACGTCACATCTCGGCCATTACGGTGTTTCTATACTATATATGTCCGAAAACTCTCTGTCTCTCACTCTCTCTATCTCTCACTCTCCCTCTCTCCCTCTCTCCCTCTACTTCCTCGTTTCGAGGAGTAATTGCCCTGTTGGTGGACTAGTGCCACGCTTACGTCAAATATTGCCATCCTAACCATGGGTTCATGGCGATAGATGCGTTTGATATTTTCCACACTCTCCTATTCGGATTTCGATATTCTTCCAAGACTCGTATGTGATTTATTTTTTCGGTATTAAATCAAGACTAATGATTATTCTTTTACATGATTTGATCTGAATTTTTCACATTTAAATGTAGAGCATGAAAATTAAGAAAAACAAGATTCTCTCCGAATGAATCTCGTGATTTTTTAGGTGTATATAATTATAATGAGTTTATCAAGAATAACTTTCGTATTGTCCTAGATGTAATAACATATAGATATAAAAATACAGTGTAATAATATTAAAAAATTCAAAATCCAAAATGATAAAGATCATTTAGCTATCGTGCACTATTTAAAACACTCAAATAGGGTAAATGGATCAATGATCGAATAAAAATCTTACTTTATGAATTCCAATTTTAATTCTAAAATTAATTTTTTATTATAGGCAACAATTATATTATGTGACAGATACCTGAATTGGTAAGATTTAAAAAATATCGGTGAAAACTAAGTATTAAAAAATAATGTGTCTGTCCCCTACAGAGAGATATATTTTTTATGAAATGTGATAAAATTTTCTTTATTGAAGAAAAATTGAAAAAATTATTCTTATGTATTAATAAAGGTCATCATATTAAATAAAATGTGAAACTAGTCACACGTGTAAATTATTAACCATTAAAGGTATCAACCTTTTTTGCTTAACTATTTGACCTTGTTTGACGTCATCATTGGCTAGGGGACAGTTTAGATTTCACGCATCGTCTTTTACATTTTCGGCTTTGCAGCACCTTATTAACATAAGATTTGGCCTTATTTTCGTGTCAATTTTTAGTGTTCATACCGTCTTGACTTTATTAAATAAAATTTCCTTTGTGCTATTAAATTTATATTTCTAAAGTTTCTTTTTTTTGTATGCCTTAAATTTCAAATTTAATCCTCGTTTGTTATAATCATGAAAGTCGTTTCAAATCTTTTAATTGTTATACGGTCAGTCTACTGGGCTTACGATCTATGGATATCCATAATAACAATAGAACAAACGAAGTCGTGTAAAATTACTTTATTAATAACATCGCAAATGTGTCTATTAGTTCCATAAATATACAATCCTTTGTAAGTATCAAAAAAATATATAATAACTTTTAATATAGAATTCTAATTCAAAAAGAGTTCTCGTGTAAATATATGTAATTAATTACTAGTTTCGCATCCATGTCTTAGATAGTCGAGAAACACCACTTGGACATCCTGTTATTTTAGTGCTGACCGTTATAATGAGCCATAGATTATTTTATATTATACAAGTGGTCTGCAATCCCATCGTCAAGTTTATTCGACACTGTGGTTGTTGACCCAATGGCTCAGATTGCAAGGCATATATGAGCCGTATGCGCACGCCGATATAATTCAATGGTAATTGTTGAGCAGAAATCTAACCTAAATTCATTTTCTGCGCTTGTTCTGCAGGGAAAGGTACATGGATTGTTCTCTTTTTCTGCTTGTTCGAGAAGCAATGACGCATACGATGCAATTTTCCGAATATATTGTCAGAATTATAAATATAGCATATCGTTGGACGGAGGATATCGAAAAGCATCGTATTTCGCTTTGTACTCAAAGTCGATTATCGTGGGATCTACCTGAACTTAGAAAGGATGATCATATTTCGATTTTTATTTTAGCTATTTGCAGGTTTCATAAGACACGAGTCGTCCTAGGTTCGGTTATTCGATAGGTTTCGCGGAAGCTGCTGAAAATTTGTCTATGGCTATATGGTAAGTCAATCGCTCATCGAAATCGGTTTTCACAGAAAGGGACTGGCGAGGAATAGCTAATATATCTAATAAATTGGTATTAATCAATATTATTATTAATAAATCTTCAAGGAGAAATGAGGATAACGTATTATTCAATGCCTTAGTATTTTAAATGATTAGTTTTGAATGAATAATATTAAATCTAAAAAACTATTAGAACTAAAAAAAATATAATAAAAGTCATAAGTTATTATCTATTATTTAAAAATATGGGAACTGTGTTAACAATACGCCTGACTTACTTTATGTAGAATATGCGAGGACTGTACTTATCCTTTAATATAAAATCGGGATTCTCGTGTAGTATGAAAAACACAGACATGTTAACTTAAAAAATAAGAGATCTGCGTTGCTAGAAGAAGATACGTAGGAGCGGAAGAGAATTATTTTTGGTGACAGATGAAAATTTCACTAAAATCTGGAGAAAATTTATTTTATAATTCCTTTATTGGAAAATTACATAACACCTTACGCATCTCATTTGTAAATAAAATGGTATTTTTGTAAGAAGAAAAAGCAATGAGCGATAACAAATAGGCTCAATAACATCCAAAATATCAGCAAAGATAAAAATGTATGTGACTCGAGAAGAGGAAAATTATATATAGAGAATGATTGTCATATCGATAATTAATTGAATAAATTATAGAAGTCAGAAGTATGCTAGCATTAATGAAAAGATTAATGATATTGTAATCAATGAAAATAAGAGGAAAGCGATAGATAAATTGCACAAGTTAAATAATAAAATAATATTATGTACATAATTATCTAGAAGTTAATTAATTCCACAATATTATGAACAAAAGTAAACCTTAATAAAAAATTTTATGCTGCATGCCATACAATATATTAAAAATATCTTTCAAAATTGGTAAACATCATTATTGCCAATATGTTGCTATTACAACTAACAAAAGGGCTGAGGGCTAGAGATTAAAAGCTGAGCTTCGGAAAATTAAAATATTTATTTTCCCATATACAAACCCATGGGACGCATGTTCCACCCAAGATGAAGATGTATCATTGGCTACTAGATAATGTATCGAAAAAGAGTTATTAAAGTGGAGTAAACCATGAAAATGATTACTAATAACCAACATAATACCGTTGTTCAGAAATACCATATCAATGAGGGTGAGCATACATCGTAAGACGTAAAAATGACTGTTTGTACTAACACGGTATAGAAAATGCAGTGAGCAATAAAAAAATGTGCCTATTTTGTATACAAATATTGTATACACGATGGGAGTATACAAGAATCTCCTGAATAAAATCAGGCATGGCCAGAGTAAGAATTTTTAATTATCGCGTCTTGAACCTGAATATAATACATTTGAATCATCTGTATAAAACTGTAATTGTCGCTATTATGAAGAAAACTAGGCATACATTATTGAATGTCAGCTTAACGGTCTGATAAGAGAAGTTGAATAGAGTAAGGTAAGCTGTATAAAAGAAAAGTCAGTAAACTTAAAAACATTACTGAAGAGGTTCAAAATAATCGTTCTGCAAAAAATGTCATTGTATTAACAGAAGGGCCATGTCTCATTCGACAAAAGCAAAATTCAAAAGATTGGGGATTAATCAGAAAAATGACCAGCTTATAATCTCGTTTAAATCTCCTCGATCTCTATGTTAATATTGACAAAAAGGATTACGAAGCTGCTTTGTGACAGCTCAGATAATGATGTGCTATATAATGATTTGATCCGTACAATTTACACTGTACTCTTCTGTATGTTATTTTTTCATTAGCTTTACTTATTCACTATTGTATAAACATAGATAATAATAGCCCTCACAGAAAATATGCACCGAGTTATACTGTTCTTAAAGTCAAAGGATAGTTCATATACCGATCGCAGAACATTTGGTTCTGCGCATGATGAGTCGAATACGGCTGTGATTCGCTTTTTCTATAAGGAAATTCAAGTGTTTAGCTTTTCATGTGGTATTGAGTCGAATGATCAATATTTAGTGTTTATTTCTAAATGATAATTCTTTTTGACAATAATAATCTTTGAAGCTCCTGAAATGTTCAATTCTTAATTGCAGCTTAATAATTACTTTCTGAAACAACCAATTGGAGCAAAAATTATAAACAAACCTACCGTACTATTTTTGGATGTACTCTTTGGATTGGTGGATTGAGAATTGCATTTGCAAGAATCTACAAATTAGTATGGTGTATTTAAAATCAGAAAGACAAAAATTCGTGATTATTATATTTTAATAAATTTACAAGATTGAAGTCAGACTGCAGTCAAAAATCCATACGATATGTAAGCTTAACTTACATTTAATTTAAACAAAAGTTTTTTTACTTTTACTATGAATCAGTCTAACTTTTTCATAACGCAATGGAGAATACACCGATGGAAAGAGAACATCGAAAAATAGCACAATAAATTCGTTTATAATTATTGTTAATTTGTTGTTATTGTTTGTATTGTTATTATTTATTATTATTGTTTTTTCTTATTATTTTTTTTTATTGCTTTGTGAAGCGTTTACTTGAACATAAGCGAGAATTTCGTTTAGTAAAAATCGAAGTATCTCATTATATATTTTTATTAAGTTATAGCAAGTCAGATATTCCATCTATTAAATGGATGTAAACATGTCATTTAGAATATAGCTCTTGCAAAGAAGAAGTAATTATATTATTCTGATTCGCTGAATTTCAGGTTGTAAATTGAATTAACAAAAAATAAGTAAAAAGAAATGTTTTAAAGCGGCTCCTTTGTATTACAAAGGATCAATAATGTCTTCATTATAACTTTTAATACAGATTTAAACAAAATTCACAAAATCGTTTGTTGCAAGTGGACATAATTTTATGTCTCTTGTTGTTTTATACTGACAACTTGATGAATAGAATACAGCAGGATTAGTAGCATCACTATATATGATGATTTTATGACTTTTTACATAAATTAGCCTAATGTTAAGTATGAATTTACTTAAATAATCCAAAGACTAATTAGCTTAGAAAATTGCCAAATTGACTTTAATATTCAAGTAAAATAATCATTATTGAAATACTTTCAAGAGAGCGAGGTATTTATTTGTTAGAAACAGGATCGATAGCGGAAGGGTTTAATCGCGTCTTAGGTAATAGTTAAAATCTTAGGCGTTATAAAATACTTTATTGATAAGCTTTTTATCTTAAATTTTATTTGCTGATCTAGAGTACCATTATAGAGCAAAAGTAAAATGACGATGAATAAAAGATTTAACTTATCGAAAGGGTAGGTTCCTAAACTTTCATTTGTGTTGCTACAACTGGCTCGATAAAAATGAATAGGTAAAAATTTATCTCAGATGATATCCAATAACGTTATGACGAGTTAATTTGTTGTTGCCTTTAGAACGAATTCGTTTGCATTTGGAGAAATTGAAAAGGCTCAACAACTACTATTCATTTATATGTTTAAACCTTCTTTATGAGATGAACTTCGCAAATGAAAAAGTTCTACTTTGTCGGACAAGTCAAACGATTCAACTATTTATTTTCATATAATAAGGTCTGATACACTTTCTGACCATTGGCAAGGCAATTTTAATATTAATATGATTAATAACTTCTCAATATGATTAGTTTCTCAAAGTATCTGTTCGTGTTCTAATTTAATATATATAGTCATCGTATTACGTCGAATCAAGTGGAATTTCAAGTATATCATATTGATATTAAATTAGTTGAACATCAATATACTTGGGAGAGTAATAACGATAATAATAATAATAATAATAAAAAGTATAATTCAGGAAATAACCTTTAGAAATTCTAAAAAAATAATTAATTTTTCTAGGATAACAATTACTATTGTTATGATAATTATAGTGAATACATAATTTAAGTTATTTACTTTCCTTGCTCTCGTAATGTATTACCATCCTGAAACCCTTCATCCCCTAACTCAGTAACTAACTCTGAGATTCTTGAAAACGTGAACATTGACATTCTTAAAATCTATTGAAAGCTCTGAAACCTTGCATTTTTAAGTATCTGACAAAAACCGTTCAAAATGCTCTCCACGATATTTGCCTAAATACACAAAAGATTTCTACAAGAAAATGAAGAAGTAAAAATAAAACTAGCAAAAAGTTTATCATTTGTCGACTGATAGCAATAGAAAGGTGGTCTAAATTCAAATACAAAAGACTTTTTTGTTACGAAATTTATAAAAAAAAATTTTTAGATTGCCTGATTTAAACGTCGTTATCTGCGATTAAAAAAATACAGAAATGATGGTTTAAATCAGGGTTCCAATTCTAATTCTACGTGTCAGAATACATAAGAGTATGTTTATCAAGTTGCTGTAATACACCAAGTACGTTACGTGTGTCTGCATAATTATTGAACTGCTTCCATATCATTCTCATTCCTTTAACGTTAGGTAATAAGAATAACTTAACAATTTTTAAGGGGATTTCTGTGCAAAGCGTGCCTGCAAAACTCTATTAAATGAAAACAGCATGCTTCATATATCCCGCGGTTCGCCAAGAAGATTTGTTGGTGATGATAATTAATCGAGCGCGTATACATATATATATATATATATATATATATATATATATATCCCGAAGCCACGCATTTTCCACGCGCGTGTATATATATGTATATATAGTAATTCGCCGAGTGTGTGGCCACGCGTACATATACATGTACATATACATTTATATATACATATATATATATATATATATATATATATATATATATATATAGACCCAGATCAGAAATGTGTATATATAGATAACGACGCCGAATCGATATAGGCGCGCGCGCGCGCGCACGCACTCACGAGTCCTTTGCGACCTGATTACCGCATCGGCGCGCGCTCTCGACTATACTACGACGACGATGCTCGAAACGACGTTTTTGCTTTCTTTGTATTCTTTATTATTTGTGGAAAATGAATTAAATCGGATTTCGGCGCTTGAGACTTCTACACTTATACGATCGGTTAAAAGTGTGCGTCTACGAGAAAATCAAGGAATTTCGCTTGGGTTTTTTTCTTTTCTTAACGATCCGTAGTCGGCCGTAATCAGGCCTGATTGTTTTACTTTCTATATTGATATATGCGGATGGATAATGATTGATTTTCGAACGATCCATTATATACCGTCGTTGTACTCCTTTCATTCTATAACATATGAGCGCTCGAGCGGGCATCGATGGTACTCGATTATATACGTTTGTATTTTAATTGTATATATACAAATACGATGCCCATACAGAGATGTGAATAAAACGAAACAATGCGCGGAGCAGGGTGGGCGAGGGTAAAAGAAAGGTGCTGCGCCAAAGGCATATAATTTAGTTGGGCAGTTAGTGGATTGTAGGTCGTAGCCATTTGCTGACACGCTTTTATAGTTTGCTTTTTTAATTTTTAAATTTTATTCGAACAATTGCAAAGTACCGGAACTATTCGCCCGTTTGTAACTGACTTATTTCTGCTCGGGCTAAAATTATACTGCGTATAATAAAAAAGAAATTGTGTCGAAAAAAAATATATTCGTTCAATAAGGACGCGTTGTTATTGCGAGCGAGCGGTAAAGTACGATATAATACCATAGGACAGTGAAATAATGTAGAAGGAAGAAAATATTTGACCGAATCATTGTGGTATTAAATATTTTATTTATTCAAAGATAATATAATCAACTTAATAAAATATTTATTTGAGCTTACGAAATATTTGTTAGCTTCGAATGAGTATGCACTTGATAATAAATTAATAAACTAATATAATAATATTAGGACAATCTGATTTCCATTATAATTATAATAATTGTAACTATAAAATACTAATTGTACTATTATATATAATCAAATGTATATTTCATAAATTATATTGGGTACAATGTAATATGTAATAAATTAATTAATTTTATTGAAAGAATTAAGCCTTCTTTGGTATAAAGCAACTCATGGTAATTTTGATTGATTTTTTATTATGAATTAACTAACTAGCAATAAATTTTTGTCAGATTTCACAGTAAAAGTTATTCATATATTCTTGATTATTTAAAAAATTAATTGTAGTTAAATGTAATTCGATATAATATATCCATTTGGCAAACATTTAAGTTGGTTTTTACAAGTTGTACAAAAAAAATCAGTAATTTAACTCGGAATTAGGACTCTTAATCTATTCAAGTACGTTTGTGCTCCGTATCTATATCAATGCTATAATTACTTATGCAATTTACTTTACCTAAAGCAAAGAATATAAATTCTTGGTTGTAATTTTTTCTATAAATTTTATTTACTTAGACATTATAATAACACTTCCAGTATATATACATAATATATAATGAGTTTAGCTTTCTATACTCTAGTAAGTTTAACATAATATGAATTAGTGCTTTTCTACAAATTACTTCGACATTTTAAAGTGCAATGCGAATAAACGTTAAGTTCTCGCGATAATACTCATACATGAAGATTAATTTTTAATCGTCGAAATTCAGTGCTGATTATTCAATGAAATAAGTATTTAAATTTCCTATAATTGTTGAATATTGATTGAGATAATAAATTAAATGCTTGTAATAAGTCATCGATTTATATGAATTATAAAATTCTTATAAATGATCTAAAATTATAACATATATCACGGAAAAGTCGAAGCTTAAAGTTGATTCACTTTTTTGGCTACATATTTTATTATACAATATATTATTTATTGTAAATTTTGGGTATTTAATCCGATGGTCAAGATATTTATCACGCTATTTTTTCAAACAGCTGAAATACCTTTTGAAAATTACCTGAAATTTCATGAGAATGAAAAGATGAAGAATAAAAAATTTATTTGCCTATTTTATGCTGTTTAAAACAGATCAAAATTAAAGTTAATCGATCCTATTCCACAGAATGATAGAATATGGAATCCGTATAATTTTCTAACCAACTACTCTATGCATCTTTTCAGCGACATATTCAGCCCGGTCAATAATAATTTTAAGTTCCATTTTTCATTTCCTACCCTATCTCCTCTATAAACTTTAGGGAAAAAAAATTAGAAAAAAAAACAGAAAATAAATTAAGACTCTCGTGATGAAATCTAAAGCTTTCGTGACTGGCGATAGTCCACTATATACCACGGCGGCAAGGGCGGAAGGGGGGGGGGCGAGAGCCCCGACGTGTACAGAGCAGAAATTCGCACGCGTGACCGTTCTCGAGAACGCGGCGCGCGCCGGGCACGCCGAGGAAGGAGGTCACAATTACGTCGATTTGCCAGTTTCTTCTAATGTTTTTTCTCTCCAGAATGTTCACAGTCATTGGCCAATTGTCTTTAGTCTGAGATTTTGCTTTTAAAATTTCGACGATGCGACTGTACAGGAGTATCACGAATCATATAGATATATATGATGACAAATTTGCTAATAGAGCAACAAAAGGTCATCTGGTTTTTTACGTGTCTTTTTTATATTGCACGCGTATATCATCTCTTTATTTACATTTATTTTGACTGGAATATAATTAATCGTCAATATAATACCTATACTATAGAGTATTCTATAGTGTAGGTATTATTATTCTTATACAGTAGTGACTGTCTAAGAAAAATCATAATTATAATGAATATTTAGTATTGTCTATACGATATATTAGTTGAGAAATAAAGATATATTTATAAGCACATTAAGGGGCTGTCAAAGTTCATTTTTATTCCATCATAAAGTACTTTTTATGAAATACTACATTATTGCAAATAATCAATTATTACAAAATTGTGTTAATTATATATCTTTTATGTATTTCTGTCCATTCGATATTGGCGATAATTTCGTCAAAGATCTGGAAATCATAAAGTGTTAAAAATTTCATAACCAAACATTAGAAATAAAATTTTTCAAAATGTTCTCATTTAAGTTCTCATAAAGTGCAATATAAAATTTATCACATAAAAAAATAATTAATAAAAACTAAACATTGCTCTGATTGTTCTGCCGCTTCGTGGTAAATCAACCGAGGTGTATTAAAAGTTAATCTGCCGCAAACGACTCGTATTATGAATAAAAGCTACTATACACTTCCGCGCCTCTTTCTCCCGCCCGCGTTTCAGTGCCAACGCCGCTTTCGTATTCATTATTCCTCGGGCAGATCCGTATCTCGTTCATTTCCACGCGGTCGCATCTATTTATGCATTATACCTACAGATAAATCGCGCGAGAGGTCGTTAAACTACTTCGAGTCGCCCTCGTAACCTCCCCTTCTCCTCCCTTTCCCACCGCCCGCGAAAACCTGCTGCTCTTCGTTCTACTACCTCGATCCTCGTCCCATCATTCACACTTCCACATTTCCTTTAAATACCCTATAATTCAATTGACTCTCGATTGTGGAGTGTCGGTTGAAGGAAAAATAATCGATAAATATATATATATAAACGTGGTTGTTTGTACGAGACCGCCGTTTACCTTCCTGTATCTGCGTTTAAATACATATAAATATATATAGAGAGAGGTAGAGAATGAGAGAGAGAGAGGAGAGAGAGAGAGAGAGAAAGAGAGAGGAGAGAGGAGAGAAGAAGAGAGAGAGGGGGGAGAGAGAGAGAACGAGAGAGAGAGTTAAAGACATGCTAGCGGAGAGACGCCCCCATCTCCGAAGGGGAATAGGGAATCGATGGTATCAACGTTGCATGTTTTCTAGCGAGACTGCCCCCATCCCCTATAGCGGGGAAATGGGACGATTCGTACAGTTGCATGTTTTCTTATGATCCCTGAAAGAAGTAGAGAGAGAGAGAAGAGAGAGAGAGAGAGAGAGAGAGAGAGAGAGAGAGAGAGAGAACGAGAGAGAACCTCGGAACTTGCGGGAAGGCCTTTGATTATCGCGGATCCGTTGCTTCTAACTCTGTTCTATACCCTGTTCGCATTAATATGCAAGACTGAGCGTGCCGTTCAATTGCGGTGAATGGTCGGAATAGTTTTCTATTATTAAGGGATCTTCCATGCACTGCATTAGAAGATCATCAATGCCAATAGTCCAGGTTTGTAAGCTATATAACAGAGAGTATGCAGATATCATTCAAATGCTATTTAAACCCTCGGATGAGTATAGAATTTTGTAAGCACATATATATAATATAACAATTTATACCTCGATTCTAGATGTAGAAACGCCATATATGTAATCCGTATTAGCCGTAAGTTAATTATACACACAACATATAAGGGAAGTAAAAAGTGTTTACATAAAGAAGGAAATGATCAAAAGTGTAATTAGTTATCGAAAATAAAAGTCTGTCACTAAACTCCAGTAGGACAAGGATAATAAATAAATTAAATAAATAACAATTTAACTTGATTATGAAAAAAACAATGTAATTTGCATTTTAAAATTTATTCATAAGAACGTACTCGTCTCTAATAGCAATCGATAACATTTTTGTACCAAGGATTGTCCAGTGCAATCTTGAACTATCCAAGCATTGTCCAATTAGTGCCCTAGGCGAAGAAAATGCTATTATTTACATCTGTTTAGAACAATTAAAAATGTCCAGTAAAAGTTCATCTATTGGTGATTTATGGCCATTCATAATGGCCAAAAAAATTACTTACAAATTTATCGACCAGTTTCTTTTTAAATTTTGATTAATAGAATGAAAATAATTCATTGTTTATTTATAAATTATTTCAAATTAACATTTTATTCATTTAATTTTAAAACCTTTGCTCGGACATTGAACAATGAACAACTTTGCCTCATCTCCATTTCTGGCGATCTGCAGAGGATTATTCGGTCATTTTCACTTAAATATTCTTGGAGTATTAAGACTGGCCAAGATTTCATTATTAAGATTTTTAAAAATTTTGAGATTTCTATCAGAACCTTTTATGTAAAGCTCTATACTAAAAAATTTTTGCATAATAAAACTTTTTTTAAACAATCATTAATTTGTTTATTAATATTTTAAAAGATAGATTTCAATAATGCTGTCAGTCTACGAGTTTTTTTTTTTAATAATAATATTGCTTTAATAATTATAAGACGTTCTGTAATGCATATGGAAGCACATAGGAATTTATCAAACAATTTATCATGCAACGTTTTTCATTGCAGGCGCTTAAAGAAAAGCCAGTTCATCTTACTTAACAGTAATAATAATAATAACCCTCGATTTCCTCATCCAGGTAAACCAGCGCAAATATATATATATATATATATATATATATATATATATATATATATATATATATATATAGAGCACAACACGAACTAAAGGATAGAAGGAGGGTAGGGCTTCCCATATTTTCAAACGGCGATCCAATGAATATACCGGCAATTTTATGCAGCTGCCCACTCTCCCCGCACCCCCCCCCCTTATACCCCGTGAAAGTAAAACCTTATCGCGCTAGATTTAACAACCCGTCGGTCGTAGAAATGAGGTCAAGCCGCATGGCAGGTTGGAGGGGGAGTTGGATGTTAATAATTTTTTCCCCCGCTATACCACTATTCCCCCGTCTTATTATGCACGCGGAACAAATATTTTTATTGCGCGTGCATGAGAACTGTTTTGTGCGCTATAGTGTGCGAGTAGGGGGGTTAGAGCGACGTTAACATATAGGCTGATCAAATATCGAAACGATTGCGTGTGCCTCTTCATTGCTTTCTCGAGATAAATTCAATGTGCGTGTATTAATGCACCTTCCGGAGAAAAGTTTTAGAATTGAAAAGCTGCCCTGTACCGCGTTAACTTTAAAATTTGCGGCTCCGATAATAATTTTGTGGCTCTCGTGGTGTAAAAAACATCTAATTGAGCTCTGTACGTCTTTAAGTTTAATCGTACGACTAGATAAACGTTAAATTTTCAAGCTCGTAAATTATACTGTTTTAATACAATCGATTTTTTAAATTTTGTTGAGCTATTCTACAAAACATACTGAGTGTCCATAAATTGACAAAAGCTCTACTTCCAATGTGCCGGAATCCATGCTCAGAAATGGATATTTTTCTTTACTGGTATTTAGTGCATATTCATTTGTATACATCACTCGTAAAAAATCGACATTTATGAAGCTAACAAAAGAATTTACCGGTTCTCTCAAGGATAAAGTCAATTATTCAACTTTGTGTTATTTTAAGTGTAAAATTCAGTTTAAAAGCTTGATTAAATTATTAATTTAAAAAATAACCAAATTAAACGTATGTAAGACTATTTTTAACCTTTATATTAGCTTTGCTGTCAATGTAGAACTTTATATAAAAATATTCTAGAAAACGTGACTGTTGCCAACAAAAAAGCTACTTATTTGTATTCTTCCTTGTCAATGACATATTCTTCACATCAATTTTTATTTACCGATAACAACGAATGATACATGGGTATTTCATTACGCAGAAAAAGTTTTCAGTGATGTTTTGTAATCGCGTAAGTACAGCGGCATTTTCATCGTTCAATCGCCTCAATCATGCCCATTGTAGACGACTCGGTTTATCCAAAATAAGGAAATTATATTTGTTGATCAAAAAATCTCTCGTTGGACACGATGGATTCAAAGAAGGAACAAATTTCAATGATTACCATCTGGTTAGCTCGTAGTGCTTCAACTCGCATTCTAAAATTTCTCCGCGTAAGTCGTTAAACCGTAGTTATACTTAGCTAATATTTTGGAAACGATTGCAATAAATAAATCCAAAAATTACCTGAATCCTCATTCAATAATCCAATTCTCCACGAACATCTGCAACTATTTTCTTCTTTTCATTGGCCTTTTTGCTCTAAACATAGTTTTATTTCAAAATCATAAAAATGCGTTCTGTTACACAAACTACGTACGTCTAAAGGCTATCCGTTAAACATAAAAAACCATTGAATCCTTAGAATTATTTGCTCACACATTGCGATCTAGCAAACTACCGATCAATTCAGTTTCCGATATGACGGAGCAGTTGATAATGATACGAAACCATATCAACCCATGATCCGTTCATTTCCATAATCAAGTAACACTTCGGCACTGGTTAGTTCAGAGGTTATTTTCCAAGATCCTACATCGTTCAGAATCCTGCGTTTCTGGAAATATGGGACTACATCCCCATGATAGTGCCGATTTCTCTCGTTTCATTCCTCGAGCTCTCCCATTTTAAACGCGATTCCAATGAACTCTTTCGGCTATGTGTGAACGATTCCCTTCCAATTTATACGAAGCTCGCGATCGAAATCGATAACTTCGACGTAATCTCTATAATAGTGCACATCGAGCGTCCCCTCCATTGGTATAAAAGACACTCGAGATCCTCGTCCCGATCGAAGAAAGCAAAAACAAACAAACAAAAAAACAAGACGTAGAACACCCGACTTCGACCGAGAAAGCGGCGCGGCGCGGCCCGGGACTTCGAGTCCGAGTATCGGTCAGTCGAATGTATACAGGTACCGCGCGCGCTGACCACCCGCACACCACTGGCTCGTGGTCGATGTCCGACATTTTTCCAGAGCGCTCGACACCGACACGCGAGCCCCTTGCTGGCCGTTCACCATTTCTCTCCTTGAACCCACCCCCTCACTCTCGCTCTCTTCCTCTCTCCCTTACCTAAGTTTTCTCTTTCCCTCCGCATAGCACCCCCGGTCAACTCGTCACGTGCGGTCAGGGGACATAGGATATATAAAAAAAAACACGGGCGAGACGAAAGAGAGAGAGAGGGGGACGCTGGATGGATGTCTTATAAAGTGCGTGGTCAGGGGGAAGGAGAGGAGAAGGGGTGAAAAATAGGGAAGGCGATGCAAATTGGAGGGGACGACCGGGGGTATTGGACGAGGGAATGTAGGCCGGTCGAGCCGTATAGTCCAGGGGAGAGAGAGAGAGAGAGAGAGAGAGAGAGTCTCGCCGATGCGCGAGCGCCCGGTTTTGTGTTCGATTGACGCTTTATACACTAATCGTGTCTTTATACTTTTGGGAGTTATTTTGAGGCAGGTGAAAAATTCATAAGGTTTGGGATAAAACATTCGGGTAGATATGCTAAACTTTTTCTATAGCTTATATTATCTGCGAAGGCTATAATTAATCAGACTAAGATTTGGTTTTGACTTTCGCCGTAGACTCAGTATATTTTAAAAATATCGCATGTACAGAATTAATCAATTTAAAAAATTTATAATTATAAAAAAATAATTTAAAAAGATTATAACAGTACGAAGAATGTATGGATTATAAGATGTAATCAAAATATGAATTGATAAATCTAAAGTCTGGAAATGAGTTATTTTCCACCATTTATTATTTGAAGAAAATTATCCGCCTTTTCTTGTAAATTAGATTTTTCTAGTAGATTAACAGTAGTTCAACAAACTGCATTAAGTTATGCTTAATTTTCGATGGAAATAGTTTAAAAAAATTTATAGAGAAAAAGTTTCAAAATAAAATTTCTATTTACCACATTTTCTCTTTTGTTTGGATTTATATTTTTACGAACTGTGAGAAGCAATTTGAATTTATATTTTAGATTACAAATTTCTCGTCCGTCCTTTATCATTTAAATTTTCTTCTGTACGTCCTATGATCCATATTACTGTACAACTATTAAATTTATAGGACTTTAAATTTATTAAACACCAAATGTAATACGAAATAAACATTAGAAGTATATTCGGATTATATAGATGTAATGCCTTCCCATTTTAATACAATAAATAGATATGGACGTAAATCATTTTTATAATATCATATACTTATTTAACGTTGTAATTACTCATTTTATAATTTATATATATATATATATATATATATATATATATATATATATCAATCTTTTCTCAAAAATCTAATAAAATAATAATTAAGTGACTTAAAGTCTTAAATGAACTAATTATAAATTTTTATTTCTTAATTACAAATTGTGTTTAATTATATAAAAGTAACTTTTTTAAACTTTACTCTGTTTATTACTTCAAGTTTCACGATAATTCTAAATTTTTGTGAGAACTCGACATCTTAATTAAAAATCACGCAGTCAAAAAAAATTTGAAATAATCTTGTGAAGTCTTTTGGCACATGTATTTACTTTATTATTTATTATGGTGAAAAATCTTTATTCATTTTGACAGAATATAGATAAATTATATATATATATATATATATATATATATATATATATACATATATATACATATACTAGAAAATGATGACACAAAAAGTGTAACAATGAAATATTTAAAAAAAACAAAGAGCAAAGAACTTTGTTTCTAACAAGGATAGAGTCACATATTTGGGTCCTGAATTCGGCTGTACATGATTGTATTATTAAAGCAATTATATTTCTTAATTACTGAATATAAAAACAAAGTAAAAACATAACATTTTTTAATTCGATGCATTATTTGTAACTTTCTAAGTTAAAAATTCTATAAAAATTTTAAAATAATGCATGCAAATAATATATAAATCAGTTACGCTACGATACTTACACATTAACTATTTAAACATGTATTGTTAATTGTAGAGAGAACGATTCATTATGTAATAAGGATGAATAATAATTTTGTCACATCTACTGAAATTTATAGATATATTCCATAAGTTTAAATAAATATAGAGAATATTTAAATCATAAATAGAATATGCATAACTTAAAAATATATATTCTAAATTGTGAAAAAATGTTAATCATCTGCTGCACAAATAAAACAAAATAACAAGAAATGAATTTCATTTTTTGCAAATTTTTATTTACCTATAAGAAAAGTAAATACGAATAAATTATTATTACTTGTTATTACATAGTGTATAGCGCTTTTCAATCGGTAATAAATAAAATTGTTTTAGTGTAACAGAGTTCTCTGTGAGATGATACTATTTAATTAAATATTGAATTCAATATGGCATTTTTATATGTCCATTATTTATATAGTTATCAGATCCTTAAGTTTTATACATGATTTTTTTACACTTATACATCATATGTATATATAATAATTATTCTAAATCCTTATGACGCGACTGATTTTTATTTCGTAACTTTTCAGAAGATCTCATTATTGAAAAAGATTGAATTGATGATAATTAATTTATACAAATTAATAAAAAATTATTTTAATTAATCTGTTTTTACCTCAAAGCGCTTTTATTTGATTATAATAAATAAAATGCTAGAATAAATAGAATATATATTTATTTCAAATTGAATCAGCTTAATTGGATCGAAAACTCTGAATTTTTACACTGTAAAGTGTAGAAATGACACACAAAAACACTTCTACACAAATATATATACTACTCTGTTCATTAAAACCTTTTCTTTCTTCAATAGTCAATTTCAGAGTGAAAGAGTTGGAGGTGGGGAGAGCTGGAGAAAACCAAGAAACGAATATTCTTGAAATAGAGCGTACAGGAATTTGGAGTCGGTAGCTAAGGAAAAATCCGTCTAAATTATATAAAAGCCGCCTGCGCAAGAAGGTCCAAGACGGTTTCTACGCGGCGAGGCCGAAGGAAGTCGGCAGCTAGAAGGGGGGAGGGGGGCGCTGACCGACGGGGGTTATAGTTTCTTCGGATTAGCATAAAGCGGCACGCGAGGTCGACGTTTCAGGAAGACGATAAGGGCGAGAGTGCCCGCGCCGCGCCACCCGAGCCCTGCCTGGGCTGTCTCTCTCTGTTTCCACCCCTGCCCCCCTGCCCCTCACCACCTCGCTCGCCATCCACGTCCCTCTTTCTCTCCCTACTTTATTCCCCCCTGACTCTCGCTCAACCCGTTTTCGAGTGGCCGGGTCAGTGGAAGTTTTGGAAAAGCGCGCTTATATATACACACATGCTTTTGTACCGGTTAACCTTCGATCGTGACAATTATGATTCGCGATTTACAGGAGCTTTTATTGCGCCGCCATGGCAGTTCACGCGGTCTTGGATTCGCCTTTAATGAAGGATCCATTATATGGCCGCGTATATTATTCAGTTTTGCCCATAAAGCGACATTTAATGGGTCGCGTTAAATTAGATTTTGTTCCTGAGTCGTATAACGCGACGCGAAGTTTACCTAATTAACTAGAGTGAACATTTCAAGACTGTTTTGAAAATATTTATGAATCTTCGAGCGGAGCTTATGGTGGAATTATCTTCATTTTATGATTAAATTATAATGCATTATACTACATTAATGAATTTTTTTATTGGTCTCACAGTCTTTATACTATAATATATTATACTAAAATTATGACAGTCAGACTGTCCTTGTTTGTGATCACCCCCGAACAATCTGAAATATAAATTACTACTAAAAATAAAATAAAATTAGATTAAAATTTGTAAATAATAGAAATCATAAAAATAATAATAATAATACAAATAAATCCCATAAAATTACCCCAACCACTTTCAATTAAAATTTTTCTTTGATGCCCGAACCGTTACGGTTCATCTTCAAGGACTAAACTAAAATAAAAAACTAGTATGCTACTATATTATACCCTATATCCACTCTAAATTTAGTTCTATAATATTTATATAATCTCCACCTTCCTGATCTTAAATGTAAAACATAATTTTTATATTAATAAAGAATGATAAGTGTTTTCCAATTTACTTGACTCAAAAATTAAATTTACATACATTATTGCGATTTTTCAGAATATGAATACTTTTTATCGTACATCTTCAGACTGATTTATAGAGTTTGACTCAGTGCTACATTTATGTATAGCAATGACTTCGACGAAATCCACAATACATTTACTCAGTTAATCCTGAAATAGTACTTATCGCGACTACGAAACTTACAAGCACGATTTTTACCGATAGCGAAATTATTCGTCTAGACGTTTGTTAAAGCCGATACAATCTGGCGACGCTCACTGATATTCTGATTGTCCTTGGATAAAAAAACGGGAGAACGTTGGAATTCATGTCGAATATGTGTCAACGAAGTCTACAGCAATATAATGTATAATATTATAGACTATAAGTTCGTCAATAATTCGTGACATTATAAAATCTAAAGGAAGTGTTTTTGAGTTAAAAATACTGTCTCATTATTAAAAAAGGAAAATATGTATTTTTCAAACTTATTTATTCAAATGAAAAAATCAGGCAAATTTCTAGACGAAAAGGCAATTATATTAATATATTTTGCTTAATAAGCATTGAATACGCTAAGTTATAAATTACAGAAATTGTAAGATTAAATTCGAGTGCATATGAACTATATACCTTTAATGAGCAGTATAAATTACCCGATACTTATCGAAATGTGCAAAATTAAATGATAAGTTGAAAATAATTATTTTACCCCCGAATTACTGCACGAATATATAAGCAAAATCGTAAATATTCGAGCCAGCTTAATGTATACGCTGGTTTAATATCATTACCCCTATTAAAATCAATAGATTCTAAAGGATAACATCGCAAATGGAGAATATATGAGGTAATTAAAGGCGATTAAACTCTAAAATATAATAATCAAAATAGATTCTAACTCTTTTAGACTTTTTAAATTACTTTCTTTATAAAATAATTTTTTATTCCTTTATTGTTATTGTTTTAGTATACTGATCATTTTTAACTAGATGTTCCAAAATATTGAAATAAATTGATTGTGATATATATTAAAACTATTATGATAACTTTTAGAATAATTTTACCTTTTCCTTTTTTATCGATAATATAAATTATAGAATTCGAATGAACTTTATTAAGTAATCTCGTTTAATGCGAATGCTCATTCTATCCTAAGTATTTAAATTGAATTATTTACAATTTTTTAAATTTCGTCTATAATTACACAATCGATAGTTACATAAATGTCATTATAATATCATAATCATTACTGTAATAAATTAGACCATAGACATCAATATTTTCTCATATTTTTATATTATTCATTATTCAATTGTACTTATGTCGACTGCCCATATACAAATTAATAAATATTTTTTCATTGGTCTTACAGTCCAAGCAAATCAATCTAAAACAATACGCAATAATATCAACACATATCCACATCAACATCAATACATCAATACACAAAAATAATAAAAAATAAAAATATAAATAAAAATAAAAATTAAATTAAAAATTAAATTAAAATTATGACAGTCAGACTGTCCTTGTTTACATTCACCCCCGTAGACTAATCTGAAAATAAAATATTAGCTGAAAAAATTCTTTGTTAGTAAAGTGCAGTCTGACTGTCCCCAACACCCTTACCTAATTGAAGATCCTGTCCAACGTTTCCAGCTCGCTACGGCTCCTCATCAGGGACTTCATCTTTTTTAAATTGATCATTTTTAGATTGATTTGATTGGACTGTAAGACCAATCCAATGAAAAAATATTTATTAATTATTCATTATTGTTAAAAATATTTAAAAATATTGAAAAGTGGTTTTAATCCATAGAATAGTTATTTTTAAAAAGGACAAAAGGGAAATATTAGAAATGTTGACATGTTTATGTTGAATAAATAAATATAGAAAATTTTTGTATTTTTTATGCTATTCTTTAAAAAAATTTATTATATATTGGTAACATTAAAAAATAGTGTAGGCTTACTTTTCCTGAGATTCTCTTGAATTGTGGAATATTTGGAATTTAAGCAAGTAGGTGTAACAATGTACATTTTTTATTTCATTATAAAAACGTATTACAAAAGTGACAATTCGTTAATAATTCGATGTTCGTTTTTGGCTAGCCATATTTACAGACTTTTAGATTCATTTAATTGCTACGACCTTAATGAAAATTTAATCTATTTTGTTATGAGTCGCCGTTTAGAATTCGTGGCTCATTCTATATTGACGTTTTCGCGCAAACATATAAATCGATAATTGTATCCGAGATCTGCTTAAAAATAATAAATTATACATTTTTTATAAATAAATAAATCTATGCGCCATAATCTAAGTTTATTGTTTATCGTATGAAAATAGTCAGAAGTATGTACAAAAGTTCGCCCGTATCTTTCGCAGTCTGCCCCTCCGTTTTTTCGGCTTCCATCGCCTTATCCTGTACCGTCAGAGCTCTGTTGTTTCCAAATTCTGACCCAACGGATTGTTCAGAATGTGATTATGAATAGGCGAGCGGTGAATCGAACTGCTCCCATCGTTCGCCTCCTCGGTGATTGCTTCATTCGTTGTTGGTTCAACACTGTTACGAAAATCAAGTCATTATTGTATATTAACAGATGTTACATAATTACATTTTGATACTAAGTTTATTTTAAAAGTATTTTTGAACTGTCGGTTATTTATATTAAAAAAATGGAGCTCTTGAATTTTTTATAGCGAGCAATCATCTCAGTTCGAATTTTCATAAAATCTAATTAATATTATTTTGTCTTACAGTGCCTTCCAAAATTTCAGGGATGCAAACTCCGATCTCCAGAGCAATTTATTTTTTAATTTTTGAATATAAAAGAAAGTTACATTAATGAACAGACAATAAAACTGATACCAGAATTATTGTTTAACTCAACAATTTTTTTGGTTTCGTACCAATTAAATATTAATTTCCAAATTTGAGTCAATGCTTTTTTTTAAACAATTTATAAAATAGTAAAAAAAGAATTTTTTCCTTTTCTAATTTTAATATATATAAAAAAGTTATGATTAATAATTAAACTGATTAAACATATTACCTGAATATAGAAGAAATCCTTTCTTGAATATAATAAGGTTTGTCTTCGTTTCTGGTTTCATTAGTATTAATCTCGTTCATGATATCTTCGTTATTTACAGCGTTCTCGTCCAATGAATCTCTTTCAGAATTATGACTTGGGTGATAAAATGTTCAAGTGATTTAAAATTGGATAATTAAATTTTTATGATAGATAGCAATAATTTATATTCGGCTTACCTAATCGATTCGTCGCTTTTGAACCATTCATTTTCATAAGCGTGCATCCAAATTGGATTAGATCCTTCGACGCTGTGCTTATTCGTGTTTGGAACGCGTCCAGGGCCTCTTAAAAACTCCGAATCCGTAACGCCTAAAAGTATACAGTCGGTGAATTAGAAGATAATTTTACGTAGTGGTACGATTAAAAAAGTTTAGCGATATCGTTCCGTAGAGTGATGCGAGAATCATTAACTTGTAAAATTTGATAAAAAATTTAAAGATATTAATTGATTATATAATTTAATCATATTTAAAAGTACATCGTATTATGAAGACAATAAAATTAATCGTTCAAAAATGATAAAAATACTTCGTTAATAAATTTTTTTATCAAATATAATACTTCAATAATTTTAGCATCTAATTTAACTATAATTCAGTGCGTAACGCGTTCTTTAATATAACAATAATATAAGAATGTCTAAGAAAGCTTGAACAGTTACCGAATGGCGTGGCATTGGCAGCCTTGAGTTGTCGCTGATACGACGCCCTCTGTGTCAGGCACAATCCAACGCAGATCATCAGTAGACCGGCGAGAAAGAGGGTAAGCGTCGCCAGCCACAGAGTCGTGCCTGCCTGCTCGAATTGGGCCGAAGATTGCGGCTGCGCCGGCTGAGTGTCCAGCACGTTGAAATCCTTAAAGAGCGCATCGAGCTTCTCGATGTTACGGTCGACCAGCTGCAGCACCTCCGAGACCTCGAGGATCGAATTGTCCTGACGATTGACTAGGTGCATATAGAGATCGGTGCGGGTACGATCGACCGAGCCGTCCTGGTTCTCGTGAATCTTGTATTCGTCTACGTTGACTATGGCACCCGTTACGTTGCCCAAGATTCTGATTAAAGGAATGTTGAGTGATTAGATTATTATGAAAGTCTTATGCGTGCAATTTAATTGGGCTTAAGCGATATTGAGTATTTAAAAGAGTATCTTTTATTAGTCATCAGCTGCTGCACTCAATAGTAACATGTTGCTATTAACGAATCCTTTATATTTAAATTATTAAAATTATTTTATATCTGTACTATTTGCGTATCGACTTTAGTGAACAGTAGATTTTAAGTGGGAATAATATTAAAAATATTAGATCCAATTCTAAATATAATTCATTTTGATTAGAGCAATTAAAACTTACTCTCGGAAATATTCAATTCGACTCCGAATTTCTGGTGGATGCTGTCGAAGGACAAATCTAACCCTCTGATCTTCTCTTAGTAAATATATGAATACTCTAGCTGTGTCGTGAAGTCCATCGGTATCGTTAACCAGAACCTACAAAAATTTTCTATGAGTATAGGCGCGATTTCTTAAGTTATATTTATAAATTATTAAAAAATATGCCTCGAAGTCAAAGTATCCTTTCATTCCGCGCTGTGGATCGAAGTTTAGAACTACAGCGCCAGAAGATTCATCGACCAAAAATGGCTGGAGCTGAATATTCTCAAACCCCTCTGTTAGAGTCATCTGTATTTTCCCGATTAAGTAATACTGCATAATCGAATTGGCACCAGTGTCTAAATCTACCGCCTGCAAAAAAGACTCATTAGTTTTAAACACTCTAATATGATATAAAATATTATTATATATTTATTTCTTATTTTATTAAATAAACGTTTACCTTAACTTGCATAAACTCAGTTCCGAAATTAGCGTCGGTGGTGACTCCACCGGTAAAAACTTCACTGATAAATTTCGGAGCATTGTCATTTATATCATTAACGTTAATAACAACTTTCAACAATGTATCATCTTTTTCATCGAAGGTTGTCTGATTAACCGGAAGTGTATTACAATCCTCTGTTGCTTTAATAATTAGTTCGTATCGCTCTTGAGTTTCTCGGTCCAATGAATTCAATGTCTAATAATATATGAAGAATTAGTTAATGATCGTGGTTGCATAAAATATGAAAGTTATCTCTATCTTCAAAAGAAGAAATAATGGAAAAAATCACAATTGCCTTTGTTCTATACAAAGAGCCTCCAGTAGTCTTACCGTAAGTTCATGTGTGATAATGTCAAGGTCGAACAACTTCTCATCATTTCCTCCGACGATGAAATAACAAACTTTGGTAGGAGGATCGTCGAGGTCGTCGACCTCATCTCTGTCCACCGTTTCTGGAAGAATAATTTTTTCGAGCCTCGCTGACTGTTCTTCCGTGAAATTGACATTATATACATCGACTAAAAATTGCGGTTCATAATCGTTGATGTTCTTTACATAGATTATTAGGTCCAAATCAGAGCTCAATGGAGTTGGTTTGCCTAAATCGTAGGCTTCTACTCGAATCTGCGCAAAAATGAAAGCCATGTTTAGAAGCAAAGCAAAGTTAAGTGGTAGTTCAATCCAAAAAAAAAATAAAATTAGTAATTGGGCGAGAATACCATATCTTATTATTAAAGTTATAGAGATGCTTACTTTCTTATTCAATAATAATATATATAATTTTAGTTCTATTGGTTTCATAAAATATTAATATAGTTAAATGGCATTACAAAAAGATTTATTTAGATTTTATGTAGATAATTTTTTATCAATATAAAATGATTAGTTCTTATATTGTAAACAAGATTTTCAATAAATTTTAATTAATTTTTAAAGTAATTATAACTAAATGTTAAAATAAATTAAATATACATATTTTAATTTATTAATTAGTTAATTTAAAGTTATAATTCTATTTAGTTAATTAACGACATAATAATTAATATTAAGTAAATTAAAATAAATACGATAATTAATTTAATGAATTTCCGAATAAAATTTCTGTATTGACATGGTGTCATTTTTATTTTTTGAAACAATTTTTATAAATTTTATCAATATTATTTCAATACCTCGTAGAGTTTCTGAATTTCTCTATCTAAAGGCGCGGCGAGATAAATCATTCCGCTTTTGTCGTCGACTCGGAAGGTCCTATAGTGACCTGCTATATCCTGCCTAAGTCGATAATGAACATCGCCATTCGGCCCAATATCGGCATCCTTAGCCTGCACTTGAACCACTTCAGAATTTACGGTAATGTTCTATACACATATATTAAAAAAACTATATAAATTATGTTTCACGGTTTAAAAAAAATAGTAAAGCAAGAACATTGATTAACCTCCGGAATTCTGATGGTAAAGTTGTGTGTAGGACTCGTGAAAATTGGCGGATTGTCGTTATAATCGGTAACGCACACATCCAAGGTAACATAAATCTTATTTGGTGGGCTACCGCGATCTTGCACTTCCAGTTTCATGGAGTAATTACCAAATCTACCGCGAAGAGACTCGGACGCTTTCAAGCGAGCCGTCCAATAATCGGTTTGTTCCAGAGTAAAATAGCCTAAAGAAAAAATATCAATCTGACTTATTCAAACGTATTTCTTATGCTGATTTTAAAATACAAAGTCATTAGAAAGGATTGTATGTAAATTTCTTCATGTGAAAAATAAAGAAATTTGGGACGTCTAACAAAAATATTTTTTGATTAAATAATATATATGATTAAGTATATAGAATGAGTCTAGAAGAGAAGTAATTTTTTAAACTTACAATAATAGTCAGATAATTTTTGTTTATATAAATTTGATTATAGCTAATTTAGAATTATAATATAATATCATATACTAGTTAATTATAAAGAAATTATTATATATTTTTGCCGCAAATATAATAAAGTAATTTTTCAATAGTTTTATCAAAACATTAACATTAAAATAGCTGATTTACGTGCAAAAAAAATTCATGTATCCATAAAGTGAAATGCAAAGCAAACCTAATTCGTTCCCGCTCAGAATTCGAATCATCGTCTGACCGTTCGGCGACAGTGGATTATCGGCATCCTTGGTTTTTACCATCACAATGCTCTCCTTAATATCATGAAATTCGGAAACTGTGGTGCATCCCTCGGGTAACTCGACCTTTGGTGGATTATCGTTCACGTCTACGATGGTTACCCTAAAATTATTACCAAAGCCGATAAAATTATCAGATACACATATGTTTACCGTTAGCATTTCTAGAGCTTCTGAGGTAAAAGCACTCACTCGATTTGCTTGAATGCGTTCCGCGATTCACCGGCTGCGTAACCAAACTGGTAATTATCCCAAGCCTCAATGACTAGTACGTAGGAGTTCTTAGTCTCCCAGTCGAGCGTATCTGCGATGGTCAACGAGCCACTATCCTGATTAATAGTAAACTTTCCCTAGGATAGTTAAATTATAAATTATAAAGTAAAGAAGGCGATTTTTTATCGTGGATTTGATAACAATAGTTAAGAGATCCATTCATTTATATATTGTTTCACTTACTTGAGACGACATTCGATCAAGGAGGTAGGTAATTTTTCCATAGTCACCGCTATCGGGGTCTCTGGCTTTGATCAGAGCGACTTCAGTGCCAATTTTAGAATTTTCTAGGACAGTAACGTTGCTGATGTCGTTGATAAAATAGGGATTGTTGTCGTTTTCGTCGATCACTTGAATAAATACCTCTGCAAGACTAGATCTAAATGGAAACGAAAATTACTCAAATTCTTACATATTCTGTATTAAATGGCAATTTATTATATCGTTTCGTTCAAATATTAACAAATATCTGTTAAAACTTTTTGTATTTATTTTATTTGATACCAAAATTCAACTTATTAATAACGTATAAAAATTACCTAGGTGGGATTCCAGAATCAGTAGCATAGACTGTAAGATTCAGCCAAGAGTGAATTTCTCTGTCAATTTTATTGGCCACAATCATTTCACCCGTCATTGAATCAAGATGGATCATCTCAGTAAGCTCCGGTGGACTACCGAGTGTATACGTTATGCTGCGATTTTTATCAGCGTCGTCAGCAACGATACTGACAATGTGAGCTCCGTTTTTACTATTTTCAGTAACATATCGCCGATAGTAAGGGCGGCGAAACTTTGGGTCATTGTCATTTTCATCCTCAATTAGTATATTGAGAGTTGCTGCAATAAATTGTGACACTTGAAGATATTTACATTACATAACAGTTACATTATATATTTCACAATATTGATGAAATGAGTTTTAATTACGCTTTAAAGTAAACGAAGTTAAGATAACATTGTTTTGTAAGCATTATTTCAATAGGTATTAGTTAACAAGCACAAATTTTTAGGTTGAATTTTATTTCTTATTCAAAACAACAGATTTAAAATGCAATCTTTATAAATCCTTTCTGAATTTAAACATTTTTTAATATATCCGTATTTCTTGAGTTAATAATTCGCGATTGTATAATTAGGTGGTGTAACACATGTAAATTAATGACTTAAGAATAATAACTCATTTCACCAGTAAATGAACAACCACTTTGTATTTCCGGTTTCAATGCTTACCCGAGGCGGTCTGAATGCCTTTAGCAGTAGCTAAATCTTCAACTACCAAACCAAGTCTTATTGTTTCGACTTTTTCTCTGTCGAGTAGCTTTACCACCCGCAAAAGTCCATCCACCGCATTTAACTCCAGAGCGGCTAGATAATCGTACTCCTGAGTACGGATGAGCGTGCCCTCTTCGTTTCTCGCCTCCGATGAGTTGGGATCGATTCTATAGCGAAGAATAGGAGATAGATCCAGATCGTTCGCCACAATCTGATGAACGTAAGTGCCCGGCTAAAGAAGAAAATGAATCTCATCAGGTCTCTAAATGTTACGAAATCATTTGTGGATAATACGATTTAATAAAAAATCATCTGACTACTCCGATTTATTAATTAAATAATATAACAAACGTTTCCTATACTTTCATGGGACAATTTTTTAACTTGTCAAATAATATTGTTTGTTACTAAAAATTTTAATTTATTAATATCTTCAATTTATGATAAAAATAATGGTGTGAGTCACTATTGTTTTCGAAATTAAATACTAAAAATGTATTGTATTTTATTCAAAAAAGTATTTTCAATGCTAATAATTTCATTCTAAGTGATATAAATTAATACCTTAGTATTTTCTTTAATAGTGATAATGCCAGGATCGACGAAAACTGGCGGTTTATTGTTTACGTCAATAATGGTAATATTGACGAAGACTTCCGCCGATCGTTGAATTTCAGCCCCACTATCGATTGCCAAAACATTCAAACTATACTTTGTGGTTTTTGGCGATGTCAAATCAGGATCTAAATTTGAACCAAGAGCTACCTTGATCGTTCCCGTCTCTGGTTCAATCACGAATTTATCGCCGGCGCCACTTTGGATCCTGTACACAACTTTGTTGTTAGGCGATGACAGATCTTTGTCCCAAGCTTTTACCTGCAATATTTTTAGATAAATTCGTCTTTAATGAAGATAGTGTAGTTGTTGCCTTGAAATAAATTGTAATTTAAATTATTTGAGAGTTGCATATTGTTTTTAGCAGGTTTTTAAAAGTGTTATATTCTAATCATATTATCTTTATATCTAATGAAATTGTTAATTCTTTACAGAAAGATATTATCAACGTTCAATTATTTTTTCACTTTCATTCAGCGACAATAATTAATTGCATTCATATTATTTAGCAATTCCCGATTTAGTTGAGCATATTGAACTGTTTCAGAACTATATTATAATAACGAGAACTATAAGAATAATAACGAAAATATATACAAATTAGAATAGATCTTCAAATTTCATTAATATAGTTAATCAACAACAGCTTTCTTCTATAAAGTAAATATTAATTATTATATCAAAATATGACTTATTCAAAAAGTTTGTTTAGATACTTGTCATGATTTTCGTTGTACTATGAATATAATATAATGATTCATCATAATTGCCTCTAACTATTTCTACATTTTTTATCGTTTTATTATTTTATTTATTATTTTCCAATTTCTTCAACAAAAACTATTTGCAAAATGTAAAATACCGAAATCCATTCAATAAAAATAATAAAATAATTATGGGATAATTCTCTTATTTTGCTTAAGAAAATTAGTGAGTAATCCTGTTTGTACGCATGCATACTAATAAACGATCCTTCCTAATTTAGACCATTTTTGTGCGCGTGAAAAATATAAAAGCATCGTCTCACTAAGCCTTTGGAATCCCCGGTTTATACTTATAGGAGTCAGTTTAAAATGTATTCACGGGACGAAAAGCCGTGCCTCCCCTCTCGCTTTGCCAAATAACCTCTATACCAACCTGTAGAACAGTAGTCCCACCGGACAGGTCCTCAGGTACGCTTTTACTATAGACCGCCCTCTCGAAGGTCGGCGCATTGTCATTTACGTCCTTGAAGTATACAATGAGGGCAACGTCGGAGCTGAGGCTCGGCACGCCCATGTCTCTGGCGCGTATGGTCAGCCTCAGGGGTCTAACCGCTGGCTCCGGTCGATTTTCCTGACCGAGGGTAGGGGAGGAGGACGATAATACGGGTAACGCTTCGAAGTCCATGGGGGCCAAGGGCGTAACCACGCCCTGTTTAGCGTCGATACTGAAGTTCCGAGAGTAGTCACCGACAACGATAGAATAGAGGACCTCGCTATTGCGCGTGCCGTTGAGATCGATGTCGAAGGCCTCGACGACGAGGGGGCTCTCAAAGCGCTCCTCGTTCTCCAGCAGCACCGCCTCGTATTTATTTTGCAGGAAGGCCGGCGCGTTGTCGTTAACGTCGTTGATGTTGACGATCAGCTGGACGCTGTTGCGGTTACCCTTGCCCAGGTCATCGCGTGCCTCCACAGTCAGGAAGTGTCGAGATATCAATTCGCGGTCGAAGGAGGCGCCAGGCTCCTTTACGGTTATTGCACCCGTATTATAGTTCAAGGTTAATCTGGAAAGTTCATTGGTTGAGCGATAATGTAATTTATTCTTAGTATAAATAATTTTATTTATCACCGCCAAGCAAAATTCTTTAGCAAATGAAGATTAAATGATTTACTTATAATTAAACTAATGTTGTTTAATGTCGATCACTTTACATCTTTTATCACATACATGTTATAACAAGAATACTATTTAAAAGAAGTTTCGTTGAAAGTGAATTGTCTTCCGTTCTATATTTGAAATTCCCTATAATTTTATTTTATTTTTTTAAAGAAACTATAATGGCGATCAAACAAAAACTTCCCGATGCTTTTTTTCAAACTCGTATACTTACGCATGGGCGAGGCTGCCTCCGAGATTAGTGTATCGAATTCCCTTTGTCCCAAAATTACCGCTGTCCTCGTCCAGGGCTTGGACCCAGGCGACGGTCGTGCCGGCAGCGCAATTCTCTAGGACCGGAACTTCATATATACTTTCCGTGAATTCTGGATAATTATCGTTTTGATCTTTTATGTAAACGGTCACGGGAACGGTGCTTTGCTTTGGTGAATTTGGCACTATTTCTTTGGCTGTCAGAGTAAAGTTGACCACTGTGACGAGAATTTTATTTTTATTTGTTATGGAACAAAGTAAGGAATAATGGTGTAGCTCGATTTATTTTATTTTTACCTGTTATTTGTTCGAAGTCTAATTTTGAGGGATCTTTCACTCGAATTAAAAACGGAGCTTCGTTGATTCCTTGAGTAGGGCTGATTTCGAAAATTCCTTGGTCATCCTCAATTGTTAACTTAAAAGTACCGTTTGAACCCTAACAATGAAAAAAATTTCTATTAATTTATTCTTTTTCAGTTAGTCTGGTTGCTAGTTGTTTTATTCAATTATTTTTTAATATAACTTATATTAGGTAATATTAGATTATAGAAGCTTCCTTAATCAGCATTTTAAGATATTACAACACAATAAGTTTAACTATTTAATTGATACCTGTTTTCTATAAATTATCTGTGCGAGATGCTTTCTTTGTCATTTTTTGTTAGTAGAAATACTCTTTGCGAGAAGAAAACACTAATTGGTTGAATTGACGATTTGTTCACAAGAAGAACCGAAGACGTGTCGATGCGAATTAATAGAAACGATTTTATACGAAACTGGTTTATAAATTATTTGAGACTATAATTCCGTTACGAAGGGCAGTATTGAGGAAGGTTTCTGTCTCGTACTTCTCTTTTATTCTTTACATAGCTAATATAATTAATTTAATTTATTGATATTATGATAAATTTCAAATTATTCGTGTATTATTTAATAGAAAAATTGCGATATTTTGGCCCTACGGCTCTACTAATTGTATATACAAATATGATATATATTCTATTGCAAGAGATGAAAGTTTCTTCTAACTTAGCATGATGACCAGTATATTTCCTTTTCACTCAATTTTATAAGTTGTTAAATCCAGAATTTCATCGATATCTTTACATTATTAATTCTGATGAATTTCACGAAACGGGGGTGCCACCTTAAAAGTTAAAGAAAATAGCACAATACGGAATAAAATAGCTTCCTTAACATTATATGAAACAAGGACGTCCAACTCGCCTAATTAATTGATCACTGCAAAAACGAATCGCGAGCTCATAATTAATTCATCAATCTATGAGAAGAATAATAGGACAAGCACAGAAAACTTACCAAATCATGATCAAAGACCTCGGGCACCGAGTCCCCGATAAATGTGACCGGGGTATTTTGTGGCGCGTTCTCATTGATCTCCGCCACGTATCTCGGGCTGCGGAACGTCGGCGTCTCGTCGTTAACGTCCATAAGGATGACGGTGACCTCCGTCGATACCGAGGGCGGGGGCACGAGCGTCGAGTCCTCCCTAACGGTTATCTCCAGGATGAAGGAACCGTCGCCATTGTCGCGGGCCTCGCGATCCAGCTGGGCAGTGGTGAAGACCGTGCCGGACGTCGCGTCAATGTCGAACAGGTTGCGCGGACCGCGGGTGATGCTGTACGTGACTCGGTTGTTGATCCCTTTGTCGCCATCTATGGCTCTTACTGCGAAATTTTGGGAAGATGAAAATCAATCAATCGATATTTTACTCTAGAATTGTGCAACGATGGTATACAATCAAGAAAATTCTTCACGCGCGTATAAATTGGATGAACTGTTCTTACATTTATTATTTATTTTTCAAAATACTTATTAATTATCCAATATTAGAATCTCAACTAACATTTTTTTACTTTGGAAAGTACATAAATAAAGTATTCTTATCTTTGTATTTGGTTTGAATGAGTTCGAGTTTTTTAGTACATCATTGTGGAACTTTACTTAGTAGACCAATGTATTTTGTGCATAATTTAATGTAAAGCTTTTTCTTCATGTTACCTTGTAGCACGGATGTGCCGATTTTCACGTTCTCGCTAATTCTCGAAACTGGCGTCATTGAGATGAATTCTGGAGGTTGATCCTCGACATCTTGAACTTTCACGAGAATTGCCGTTGAACCGGTATTGACCTGTAAAACGATACGTTTTTCGATGTCACAGTCCAGTCGAAAAATACAGTTCTCAATAAAATTCGTCATTAATAAAACGAGAACAAAACAATAAAAAATAAGAGAAGAACTATAAAAATAAAACTCGCACCCTCTCGTTGATGGCCCGATCGACCGCGAGGACGCGCAACTGATACAGGTACTTTTTCTCGTAATCCAGCTGGCCGACCAACCTGATCACCCCCTTCCCGTTGATCGTGGAAACGCTGAATACGTCGTTGTCGCCGTCGAGCTCCTGTAGGTAGTAGACGACCTGGCCGTGTGCGCCCTCGTCCGGATCGGTTGCCTCGACGGTCGCGAGGACGCCCGGGCTGGCGTCCTCGCGCAGCGTAAGACTGGTTGGATGGGGCTTGAACAGCGGCACATTGTCGTTCGTGTCGTCGACGAGGAGCAGCAGACTGTGGGTGATGAAGTTGCCCTCGCCCAGCTTTCCATCGGTCAACGTTAGGACTATCTCGTACTCGTCTTTCGTCTAGATATATGGGAGATAGAAAAAGAACACAATGTAGCGTATTCACAGCGGCTAAAGCATACTTTTCATATTTTTAAATGGAAAAAAAAACCGAGAAAAAGTGAGGTATAGAAATAATAATCCTGAATAAATCATAATAAAATTTAAAATTTCGAAATAAATAAATAAATTAATATAATGTGATAATTAAATTTAATGTTTCCATTTAATCTTCAATTGAACTAATAAGAGCTACTATGTGTACTAATAGAACAACTTATTCAGAATTTTTAGAATTAATTTTATTCTATGTCATAATAATACAAATTAAAAATATTTATCATTTTAATTCCATGAGTTCAAATATTCAAGCATAATTATCTGTAAAAATTCATGATATTCGGTTACTGTATGGAAGAAACTGGTAGTGTAAATATAAAAACACACTAATTGATAGTTATACCGAAATAAAAGATACGATTATATTTTCATTAGTTAAAATAATACGATATGATACGATAATATGCTCATAAATTTTATTTTCATTTTTTCAACTTGAACCATACTTTTTTAAAATATTTTCATTATATATATTTAATTTATATTTTCAATTTAAAATCATTTAGTTATCTATAAATCAAAAATAGATATTATAACATTTTTATAATTCAGAAAACACACACACACACACAACACGTATTTATTTATTTGTGTATACCTACAGACTGAACCGTTTTAATCGTTGTCACAGAATATCGCCAATATCAGTCTTTTTTAAAATAGGAACTCCTATTTTCTATGCCAGATTCGGAATGAATGTACAAGTTTATATAAAAATCGGTGCAATGCATCTATGTCCAGAAATTAATTTTTTTTTATTTCCATATTAAATTACAAATTCTATTTTATTTGCCCCAGAAAATATTTTGGTCTTTAATGGGTTGATTACAATCATTCACTCTGCTCATTTTATAAATAATCTACGCTCTCATATACTTTTTCTTTTTACCTAAAATATAAGCTCTCAATTTATATCAACCGCATCTCAACTATCTGGATTGTAACTAAAATCGGTATTGAAGATTTTGTTTTGTTTTGTTTGTGTTTTTTTTTTTTTTTTTGAATGGAGTTGTTACAATCACGAAGTATTATTATACGAGTGAAACCTCAAGTATAAGTTGAGTGAGTTTTTAGCACGGATCTAAAAATTATCAAACGTACAAACGGCTCGTTCCATTTGTTTTGTTTCAGATGTACATATATACCATTATTACATTGACCGAGCTCGAAGCTGTATATAGCATAGTCTAAGAAACACTATCGTCGTACCCTTTGTTATACGAAGATATTATCCCTCAGAAGTCGCGCGGCCTGCGGTTCTACGTCGCTCCCGTTTCCTCTTTCCTCCCTACAGCTCTCCGTCTTTCTCGCTCGGCCGTATCAGCTCACCGTCTCCCTTTCTGCGGCTCAGGAATTATCTTATTATTATTATAGTTGTTGTCGTTATTATTATTATTATTATTGTTGTTGTTGTTGTTGTTGTTATTATATTGCGTGGATCCGATTCGCGGCCTCCAGCGGAGCGCGACCTGCGCTGCGCACTCTGGATCGCATCGCAACGCCGGCCCCTGATAGAAAACTGCAACGATATATATATATATATATATATATATATATATATATATATATATATATATATATATATATAAAGATGCCGCGCGCCGAGCGCTGCATGCGCCTCAAGTGCAGTATACATATATATCCATATATACGTACAGGACGCGGAAGCGAGCCGCGCCACGGAATCGCGAGTCGAACGATCGATCCGCGCGCGCGCGCGGACACCGTGCCGGAGCGGAGCTGTCTCGCGCGCGCGGGTGCGCGTTTTTTCCCGTGGCCGGTGGCGGCGGCCCAGTTTTCTTTGCCCTCTATATAACTGCGCTCTTTATATGTAGCCGTACTTTTGCCGGATTTCTTCGGGAATCGAAATGGGTTTTTTGTTTCTGTAACTATGGTATATATATATATGAGAGGAATCTAGGTGGGCGGAGATTCGTTAAAAAAAATTATCGTGGAGCCATAGTCCGAGAGAACGTGACAATTATTTTCCGGAATCGAGAGATCGTTGCTTCTTGTGTATTTTATCTGTTATCTAGAGCTCTCGATCAATAATTTTAAGTAGGTTTATGACAGCTTTATGTTTTGTCTTTTTTGTCTTTTTTCTTTAAGATTTATGTATATTGGCTGGTTAGCTTTGGTTATATAAAATCAGGAAGGATAACGTTAAATAATTCTAATCTATCCTATATCTCCATATGTGATTTTAGTACTGTTGTAAAATTTAGCAGTCAGAATTGTAAATCACAAATTAATTAAACCGAAAGCTTTCCGTGTGCTATATCATGGGATGTGTGTGTACGTGTGTGCGTGCGTATGTATGTTCATATAAATTTATCCTGCTGCTTTTCTTAATATCCTGTCTGGTAACCAAATTATCTAATAAGTTCTAACTTCCGATTTGATCTAATTATATAATTGAAATATTACAGTTTATCTCTCAAGTCCTACACATTTTTATCATCTAGAATTATTCCAAGCTCGATGGATTTAAAATTAAAATTTTATTTGCATTTCTAATATGGTAGAATAAAATTAATTAATATAATAAATTACTTCGAGGTTCGACTTTTGTAAACTGATTCTTGTTGAAGCAAATTATCGTTTAATCTGTTCGAGCAAAAATAAGTATCACGCGCTATCTATATATACACATATAACGTGCCTTTGTTTAGAAAGAAACTCGAACAAATCACGATTATTGGCACCTGGGCGAACTCATTGCAGAATTACCAAAGCAGATCGAAGTCGGAGAAAGTTAGGAACACCGAACTGTATATTATAATGGCACAGTCAATTTTCAGAAGAATGCCGGACTCTCCCTCCCTCCCTCTCTCTCTCTCTCTCTCTCTCTCTCTCTCTCTCTCTCTCTCTATGTATATATATATATATATATATATATATATATATATATATATATATACTGATGATTAGCGGCACAATAAGTTATAGCGATTCAAAGTTTTTCTGCCCATATATCTATATACACAAGAGAGAAGATAAGGAAAAAGTATTTAGAAGATAGCATTCAGAAATCTATCGGCTTTCGAAAAATAAAATGATGCCGCTCCGTGCTGTGCGCCTGTGCATTTATTATATAGTCGTCGCGCCACCGCGAGCCAACCCCAAAATCACATAACTATCGCGCATGCAACTTTCTCCAGATCTGGCTATATACGTCTTGACTATGAATGCATATTATGGCCCTCTCTATCATCTCGATCCCCTTCCCCCTACAGAATGAATTAGAAAAACATCTATGCACAAAATCCTAAATAATATATGCATACTATACAATATCCCTTACCTCTCGGTCGAGCGGCCTCCTCAGATAAACATTCGCCTCGTTGGAGTTGAGCTTCTCGATGCTTATCACGTCGCTGCCGGGCTGATCCCGCACGCCGAAAGTCAGGTCGTCACCGTCCGGATCGACGCCGCGCAATCGGTAGATCAGGCTGCCTGTGAAGTGTATAAGTGCGGTGAAAAAACATTAGTTACTTTCTTTGTTTTACATAGCGATTTGTAGATATAGATACAGAGAGGGCGACTCGCTTTCACGCGAAGAACGACATATATATATATATATATATCGCGACGATTTCATCTTCTTAAAAGCGGTCAATCGAACGAAAGTCATCGAGCTCGGTCGCGGAAAAGCTCTCGTCGGCCGGTAGCCAGTATATCTGAGCCTTATCCATCATTCGAATGGCCGACAGACGCTCGGAAATTGATGTGTTATAATTGTGATCTGAATTTTTATCGTTAAGATTAATGCCCCTTGCTTATTTCTCTGGAACGAGCCAATAAGAAACGTTAAATTACACAATTATGTTAACGATTTCGGCTTTACGGTATATTTTTATGGCTACGTTGTTACAATAAAATATGCCGAGGTAATATAAATGCTTTTGTACATAATTAGGTGATATTGTATTGAAATAGATTTAAAAATTAAGGTATTGTTTTACACCACGATGCAATAAATTCAATGCAAGGCTTTATTAGAATAAGAAATAAAAAGAAAATTTTAATTAAAAAATGTATGAGAACTTTTTCAAAAAACTATATTGCAAAATATATATATTTCTTTTCGTAAATTATATAAAATTCTTTGTTGGAAAATGGGGCTTTACTGATTTATTTAAAAACAGAAAATATGTTTAATAATTATTGAGTGAAAAAATGTGATATTAAATAGCATATGGAAAGTATTACGTTTTGACTTATCCACTTACATACCTCGAAGAGCAAGTGACTTAAGAAAACATTTCAAAGAACCGTAATTTTAGAAATTAAGAAAGGGAAAAAAATGAAGGGATATTCGTGTATAACGGATCCTACTTTCGAGATAGGTACTAGGTAAAGGTTACATAAGACTATAGTCTATTTTTTAGCATAGATTTATTAATGATTTGAATTCTATCACTTACAATTCAGAAATATATGCATTATTCATTAATTTATATGATATTTTAAATATATTTTGTAAATGAAGAATGAATATTATTATATGAATGAAAAATAATAACCAAAATGCATTGATGGTTTGTTGATAATAAGTTCACCAATTACTTATTAAATAACTGTTTAGATTTCAATCCCCGCCGAATAAGATCTCTTTTACTAAATGTGATAAAATGTGTTTCTATCGTATAACTTCTAATTTTTACCGACCGGTTTAGTGCAATGTTCACTGGCTCTTTTGGGAAAAGGTATCTCCTTTAGTAGATATATTCAAGGAATCAAACTTAATATTATGTAAATGGGGTATACATATAATATATGTATATATATATATATATATATATATATATATATATATATATATATTATATTTTTTAGTTTTCTTGATAAATCAATTTAATTAAAGTGAATTTCTTTGAAAAGTTATTTGAGCGACTGATAAATACAAAAGTATAAATACAAATACACAAATTATTCTTGAACGTGGATAAAGGGACTATGTACATAACAACATCAATTTTCAAGGCCTTAGTAAGAGTTCAGCATTTAAATATCAAACTAACGATATGTACGACTGAAATCTAGTCTGATCCTAGTTGCGATTTGTCCCACTCTTATTAGCATTTTAGATAGGGAACGAGCTTTGATTTTGTTACATAGATATACCAAGTTAGAAACTAGATAGAATCTAGTTAGAAAATTTAGAAATTAACACAATTTATATATTGTTCCCATTTTCTTTTCTCAATTCAGTGAATGATTTTTTAGCTCTTTTAATTTTTATTAATTAAAAATAAAAAATATATTTACGTATTTAGGTAACGCATACCATTTAATTAGAATTTATAAATTATCTTATATATATGCATTATTACGTATACGATTTACAATTAACAATTAACTTATTAATATATTTTTTATACACTAATTATCGTAAATTTTAATACTAAACACCTCTGTTGAATATATAATTTATTTTATTTCGATAAAAAAAATCCTGGCCTTCGATGAGTGTTGCAAACCCATGACCCTATATATATGATTCGCAAGCTAACGCAATATCGACTATGCTAAAGCGCAATATATGCCATGATAAAATTATACTGTGCATATGACCTTATATCTTTTAATATGATATAATATTTTATAAACACAAGAGAAAAAATATATAATAAATCCATTTTATATACTCTTTACCATGTTGGAAAGTTCTGCGGGTTTATATATGTATGTGTGTATATAGAAAATCTATTTATCTATATATAATATATATATATATATATATATATATATATATATATATATATATATATATAATATTCGAGTAAATGAAAAAAATTAAAAGAATCTGACTAGATTAAAGATAGAAAGCCTAACCATTTTCTTAATTTTCGTACTTGCAAGGTTCTGACTTGAAAATACTTCGTTCTTTCTAACATTGAAAAAAGTTAAGTGAATCTGACTAGATTCAAGATAGAAAACCTAATCATTTCTATAATTTTGCTACTTGTAAAACTTCGATAATAGAAAGCACGTATTTCTTTTTAAAATTAGTAAATGTTAAGGAAATCTAAATAGAGCCGAGAAAGTAATAATTAATATAAGACGCTTATTTGATGATCGTAGGGAAATTTAACTTGGATCTGGTGAGTATTATCTGCATCAGTAATACTGACTAGGATCTAGCCCGAACTAGCGATACGTCGTGTGTCTGTGTTATAAATATTTCTATACGGGTATAAGCGACAGTGTATCTTGAGGGCATAGTATGTAATCCTACATATCCTTAGTCTCACTAAGCCCTTTCTAAGAACCTCGCCTCTCGGCTCGCAACTATATAAGTTATTCGGGCAGCCTATTGAATTTCTTGAACCATTGGCGACTTTAATGAATTTACGACATATAGGAATGTGCGAGTTGAAATGGAATACCTCGTAAATTATATAGAGGGATTTATTTTAATAGCAATATATTCGATCAGCATTGCAATCCATTAATGAAATTATATATCAAATAATAGAAATCATCCGTTTCTATGCTATCGAGCGTACATTACCTATAAAATATTAAATTTTAATAAAAAGTCAATTTATTAGTAATACATATATTTAATTAGAAATTTTCCAATAAAATACTTTTCTATAATATATAAAATTTAAGTTCAAAAATTGTACACGTATACGGAAATATATATAATTATCCACGAAACGTTATGATATTTTCAAATGATGAGACAGACAGACATACACACACGGCGCGCACGAATAAGCATGTGCACACACGCATGCACGCATGCACGCACGCACGCACGCACACACAGCAGTCTTCATTTTACCATTGCGGTTAATGCTTATAACCTTCGCAAGAGCGAGTGCTCCTTCATCTTACGGCAACATGATAATAAAAACACAATTTCACCTAACTGTATTAATCCTTCACAGTCTCAGAGCAAATAACTCGAGAGAGCGTCTTCCAAGCATAAATATATCCTAAGTTATATGTATATATACCGGAGATCTTTCAATTTTCTTTCAACACGAAGAATTTTCTTATACACGCCGGCATCGAACTACCAACGTAAATATGAAATCCAGGAATAATATATATATATATATATATATATATATATATATATATATATATATATACGAAAAGAAAAAGCAAAGTCGGAATCAAAGAAATACTGGGGACTGCACCGCGCATGGATGCATCGGAGGAGATGCCAGCTAAGTATATATAATAATAATAATAAGTATCTCCGAGCTAGAACATACCAAGGCAGGGCTCCGAGGAAGAAGAAAAAAAGCGTCGATATTACTGAGTACAGTAATATATATATATATATATATATATATATATATATATATATATATGGACGCATCGGAAAGAAGATGCATTCGATGAGAGGATGCGGCGGGGCGAAAGAGAGCGAGGAAGAGGGGGGGGGCAACAGGTGAGAGAAAACTCTGTTACACTCACCGACGGGCGTTTCCGGGCCCTCCTTCAGCCTCAGCACTATTTCCGTCTGGCCGCGCTCCGTGAGGAAGCGCGGCGGCCCGTTCCTCGACGACGACGCCGCCCGGCAGCCAGCCGGCAGCTGCAGGACGAGTCCCAGAAGGACGAGCGCATTGGCCAGCAGCAGGACCGAGCTCGGCCGACGGCGGCCCTCGGCTGCTGCGCCTCCTCGCGCGATCGGCCGCCGACGAAGCGGTCGCCGCTCCTCCCTCACCCTCTCCTCCTCCTCCTCCTCCTGGTGCTGATGCTGCTGCGGCCGCCCTCGGGTCATGCTGGACGACGCTGCTTCTGCTTCTGCTGCTGCATCACCTGCACCATCGGCCTATGGCGCATAATTTGCCTCCTCAAATGTGGATACGATGGCTGCGCGCGGGATCGACTGCGCTCGCACGCTAATTGTATGGCACTCGGTTTAGCCGACGATGTGGATCTGTAACGATTATATGGAGAAAAATATTCCTAGTGAATTAATTGGTCTATGTATTACATATGTAAAGGAGAGAGGCGAGAGACAAAAAGGGGGTTTCGGTGATTTTATCAGTTTCACACATACGTACACATGTTTGTATGTAATCATAGATATAGCTTTGTTACGATCGAATTACTTCACGGAATTTTCGAAGTATGCGAATGGAGAACTAATGGGTTCACTGATTTACGAAACATCGTTATAGTTGAGTTCAATATTATAAATAGTTCATAGAAATTTTAAAAGTTGTACGGCATCTTATGTTAATTGCATTTTGCTAAAGCGAACGGAACCGAGAACGACACTGCTTAAACGATAATAATCGTTTAACTATATTATTATTGTTATTATTATGATTGGATCTCATTTTCGCAATAGTCCCATAAATTAAGCAGAAATTGCCATTTTATAACGGACAAAGTTCTGTTTAAGGTGAAAAATAATTTTCTAGAGAGCACGATGTTATTGGGAAACAGTGTTTTAAACTAGATTTTTTTAAAGTATACGAATTGCGATTTCTTTCCGCGTTTCATTTATTTATTTTTTTTTAATCCAAGATATCCTCTAAGCAATTAAGTTAAGTATATAGAATTCGTTGGATCGTTTATTTCCAATATCCTAAATGAACATTAGCATTAAAACTGTTGACGAACATCATTATAATTTTCAACTTTCGTTCGATAATCTCAATTAACAAATATATTTTCGTTCATAGATAATTAAACTTATACGTTATAAATCTATACCGCTTTTTTACATTTTCTATGAGATTGATTGCAATTTTAAAATTCGTAAAAATGTTATGATGAAGGTAACTTTTAGAGATTATTGTAAACTATTTGGAAACGATTTTTTTGACATTGCTACTAAAGTTTTAGTGAATTTGTTATTAAAACAAAACAACATATTCACGAATAGTTTTGGTCGGTACTGCATATGAAATAACATAATTAACAGGCCTGTAAAAAATGAAATGCGATTTTCTTGTACAAATAGATGCAATTTACGTATAAAATATACGAACAGAATTGGAATCCGTCCACAAAATCGGTCAATCATGTCAATATTCTCAGATATTTAAAATTATTATCTCAAAAATGGCCTTATTAAACTTTTTTGAAGTTATGTACAAGCTCTAGAGATTTTTGAAGCTCCATTTTACTAATAATCTCATCTAGTACTATTCAAATACTTCAACTTTCATTTTCGTATGATTTTATATAGTTTCTCTATTAAAATTTACGTTCAATTAGATGAAATAATTTCAACGAAGAGTATAGAGATATTTAGGATTTTATAGAGATTTATAATGGCTCAGTTTGGTCCAAAAACGCATGCTAAATTCGATTCACCGGTTCCTGAAATAAGAGCCTAACTTGCAAGTCATTTTGAACACGTTCCATTAAAATAGAAATAACTCTTGATAGAAATATCGTATGCGATTACAGAAAAATATACTTAGGAGGGCTAGGGCAGACTAGATTACCCTTTATATAATAACGGTATGAAATACTGTTAGAGCTTATATATGATTTTAAAAAATGACGACACAAAACGCAAGTTTTCGAATACCGAAACGCAAATATCTTAACACCTATGCGCCACTAGTTAATTCTCTGAACGAATTTGATTTCGATGCCGAAATGAACTTGGAATTGCCTGATTGTTGAGAGGAAAACAAATTCCCCCAGATCTGTGCTATTTATATAATTTACCTTATTTAAAGCAACGGAAATCCAATATACATAAAACTTCAGCAGACGTCAGAAATACGAGTATTATATCAAGATGTGCGAGCAATAAAGAAATGCGCGAAACATTCCTGACATCCGCTTAATTTAAAAGTGGGAGGAGGGAGAGGGGATCCAACTTTTGCCACCGTCTTATTCCATTCTATTATATGGGGAATCGTGGATTAGATTGCAAGGACGCCGAACGTTGAGCTAGAGCACTGCACAATGGCGGCTGCATTATATACATTTTACGAAGCCCGGGCGCCATGGGAACGGGCGTCACTTTCGCGCCTCTCGCGATTCGAACCTGCGATATATATATAAGTATACCGACGCAGCCCCCGCATCAGGGAGCGCGCGCGCATACGTGGAAGTCTTCCCTTCGCCGACTTTTAATTAAGCGGCGCGGCTTCTACTGATGGGAAGCCGTGCGCAGCCCGAGTTGCATATACAAGGCAATTAGCCAAAAAGGGGGAGATGGGTGGGTGGAAACAAGGCTTGGGTTATATATATATATATATATATGATGGATAGGTCGGTCGCTGCAGCGTGGTGAAACCGAGACTGAAATATGGTGCATGGATGAGGAAAGGGGGGATTCTGGCAAAAAGTCGGCCGCCGTCGCGCTTAAACAATTAGATGGAATTATGAATTATTATGAGAGTTGGGAGAGGGACACGCATAGACACACACAATGTATAACTATGTGGGATTGATATAGATCATTGAAAATTTAGATTTCCCGCCTTTTTTATGTTTATATATATATATATATATATATATATATATATATATATATATATATATATATATGCTACGTATACAGTGGACCAATTAAACTTTCGGTATAAAGCTATATATATATATATATATATATATATATATATATATATATATATATATGTGTGTGTGTTTTTTAATAAGGCTCGCGAAGTGAGGGGGGATTAGATTACTACTGTTACAGCGATAAATCTACCGCAAGAATCTCGTATGCATTGACCAACTTTTTAGCGCGTAGCTCCTATTATATTAAATCGAGTGCTTTGCCCTGCTTAAGAATTTTCTAGGAGGCAAGTAAGATTTGTGAAATATATATATATATATATATATATATATATATATATATATATATATCGATTTATGAATTTTTTCTTGCGAAGTCGTTATTTTTATTGAAACCTCAGTTTATTGCGATTTTAAAATGTTTTTCCTTCAAGTTTCGTCGAAAGTTTTGGACGAATCGAGAGTACTTATAATTGATATAGTTTCATTAGAGTGGAATAAAATTCTTATATATTTTTAATTACTTTAGAAGTTAACGAACCATTTATTAATAGATTTAATATAAAAATAACAATTTTTGACATTTAATTGAAAGTTTTGCGTCCAATTTTGTTGAACTTTTTACTAGAATTCATTAAATTTTAAAAGAAATCTTGAAGAAAAAGGGAAATCGTTCTAAATCTTAATGAGAGGAAAAACAGCAAAAAAGCCACCAATCGTCCTTGATATGTTGTGATACGTGAGAGATTTTCTTAACATTATTCCTTATAAATTCTATAGTAAAGTCAGATAAATGTGCGAAGATAATTTATTTTGCTTTACAACTCGGATAAAGTAGAATAAAAGGTGATGGAAAGTACGAGAAATTTGGGGAAGTATGGGGGACTTTATATAATGATTCAGGCATTGGTGTTTCGAAAAGGTGTTTAAACAGATTAACGTTGGCGGCTTTAAGTTGATATTGTATTATATATACAATCTATACCTGAATATACATCGACACTCACTAATTCAATTAACGAATCATGCATTTTGTTTTCAAGAGCAATTCTTATATAGATCAAATTGCAGTCACATTTTTATTATTACGAAAAATAAATTGAGTAATATTTACGGAGATATATATATATATATATATATATATATATATATATATATATATATATACACGTATAGGAAAGGAAAAGCTATTAAAAATTATTGGTTCCGCTTACGGATGCTCTAGATAAGAGATTTGATTTCCTGACCGATAACCCAGCTTCATTATGCAAAAATGATCTTCTTTGTGTTTTTCAATGGTCTAATAAACGCAAAGTTCACCGAGCGTTTCTTCTTCCGACGAGAATTATGCTATATGTATATATGTGGTATATATATGTAGTCGACTTTTAAAAGTCCTACTCTTGCCTTATTATCGCGCCGACGAATCGCCTTACATAATCTACTTAATGTATAGAAAGAACGAGGCAGGTGTCTGAAGATCGCGCGAATATATACATATATATATATATATATATATATATATATATATATATATATATATATAATACGCACAATGATACCGAATGTTGCAAGTGCGCACCATATCGAGCGACGTATGCATTATTCGCACTTTTATACATATATATAGCGCGGGAACTGTAACGGCGCCGGAGCGCGCCGCGCGCCTGGTTTTTACGAAAGAACGCTGTATTACAACAAATTATTATCATCCTGCCTACGCGCGTGCGACTACTAACAGACACACACACACACACACACACACTTCTGAATGAGACTATTGATGAAATCAAAGCAGATTTTTAATATTAAATCAACAAACTATGAAAAAAGTCCTACAGATTGTCAAAGGAACATCTAACTTTTTTCAAATTACTTCCATCAACTCAGTACTTTTAACAAATTCATTATGTTCTCTAGAAATATATATTTAAGCGTAGATTTTTATTTGTATTTTTTTCTGTGAGAAAAAAAATTTTTAGGAAAAATTGGACAGCTCCTGTTATACCACTCACTAAATACACAGCAGGTATAGGTTTGTCGCCATAGGCTTTTTGATCTCAAAAAATACTTTCTTGCTTTTACGTACAAATACTCGATGATACAAAAATTGCTGAAAAACGTGTCTATCTATAAACATCTGTGAGCTTTTCAATAAACAATTCTTGAAAATGATCCGTGTCTACTTTATTTTTCTATGTTAATTTTCTTTAAATTGAGAGTTTACCCGAATATTCAATTTAATCAAAAGGTAACGATAAAAATAAGGATTCTTTATGATTGTTTAGGTCTTTGTATTTATGATTTCAAGTTTTAGTTTAATTTGATTCCCACTCTTTAAATTTTATACAGTTTACTATATAATATATACGCTATATAATATTTTATAGAATTTATAAATATGTCTTACGCATCAAATAGTCATTTCTGTATAATGTATAATAATGGATCAATGACTTTTTGTAGACGGGGTAGACGGATTGTCGTTGATCAAGAATACTAATTTTGAATTTTTTATATCTTTATCTTTTATTTTCAGATTCTACACAAGGGCATATAGTAATTATACGACCGGTATAATTTTCTACTTATCTGTTAAAAGGACTGTAGGACCGTTCGGTATATTTATTCGCCTAGCTTATAACAATCGACAATATTTCGAATTCAATAACTTTGATGTTTTCTGTAAGTATATAACGCAATGGAAAATTGATGAAAAGGATCTGAGAAAAAGATCACGAGATCGTTTGACGTCTAGCCAGTTTCTTTGACAGCCTGAATGACAGCTCGTAAATGGGATTTCCTGGCGGGGAGGGGGTATTAAGGGGATAGCGGAGGTGCTAATTACAGCAACTACGGCTATATATATATAGATGCTTTTGCCGAGTGAAAAGTGGAGCGTGGGTATCATTGCGTGATTGAATTTTCAGTGAGCGCCCGGGGTAATGCTCGTTTTGACGTGGAAATCTAATAAAATGCTACGCGCACACCCTCAACCTGTAAATTCGATAAATTTAGACATTATCTTACTCAGATTCGTTTTTTATTTATTTAAAGTCTTACCATCCGTCTTTATACATACATATATATATATATATATATATATATATATATATATATATATATATATATATATTATATTTGAAATCTATAAAAGGGCTTTTTTTATTCGATCGCTGTAACTTTTGGCGTAGATTCGAATGGCCTCGTCATCTTATTTAATAACGATACTTTTTATATATGGTATATTGTGGATTATGGCGCAATGATTGCCTCGAATCGAAGTTCCTCGGCCGCAGGCAAGGATTCTAATTTGCGCAATTGTGAAGTAATGTTCGTAATTGGCAAACATTCACATAAGTATATACAGCGTTGTAAGAATACGATACGTATGCGTGTATATATATATATATACACATATATGTACATATACACATATATGAAACATAATATCTTCGTCGAATCTCGCTATAACGTTAACAAACAATAATCGCTGAGATTTATAATTTTTTCTCTCCTTCGAGCTATAAAAATCCATTACTCGTTCGCTGTTATTGGGCCCGACGAATTTTGTACGACATACATGTATAATATGTCGATGTGTCGCAAGGGGCGAGCGACGCACGCGGCGAAATGCAGAAAAATATTATTGTCAAAGCACCGAAAGTGCCCAATTTGAATTTTGCCGACGCCGCCGAGCACCGCATAATTCGTGCTATGTAAAACGCTATGATTATATATCCGCTCGTGTCCGTGCGCGCCTCGCCGTGGCGGCGGCAGCGGGCGGAGCGAGCGCGCACGCTGCTGCTGCAAAACCTTAATTCACGAATTATAATCGATCCTATATAGCGCACTTATGCATGTAATTCTCGTGGATGGCGAAAGAGAGAGGGGTGGCACGCGGCTCTCTCTCTCTCTCTCTCTCTCTCTCTCTCTCTTTCTTTGGCGCTCGCTACATACAAGCGCTCAACTTTCTCGGAAGGTCAATAAAGCCGGATGCGCGCAGGAAGCCGAGCTTAAGTTGATAATAGCCGCGTTCGTTCGTTCCTTACTCGCTGCCGTTGTGATAATTGAGGGTGCAATTATTATACGGCGTTTAACAAATTCAATTGTTATTATATTATAATTCGCGATCGACTCGTGCGGACGTATGCATATTTTTCGGTCCGTTACATTTATAAGCATATGTGTATACATAATAAAGTAATATATATATATATATATATATATATTATATATATATATATATATATATATATTATAATTTTCTTGCGATTTTTGAAGGCGTCTGCGAGATTTTGTAATATGTAATATAGCAATAGTTTAATTTTTTAATATATTATGAATTATGGATAAATAATTTCAAAATATCAATTGCAAATATTAAGTTCTTCGAGAAACTTCCGAAAAATGTCAACATTCGATTTCGATAACAATTTGTATACTTATATTTTTAAAGTACTGCGTGATGATGAATGTTGTATAGTGGCTTTTCTCGGAAATGAACTTTTCATGGCGAAATCCAGAAAAATGACTATTTTTTTAATTTATCTCAGACAATACGTAATATTTCAAGATATACTTCAAAAAAACGATGTAGGTCTCGTCGGAATATACATTTTTTGTTCTGTACATTTTTTCAGAATAGACGATGTTTATGCAGAAAAATTCAGCAATTCCGTCTCGGAGTCCCGCATGAATAATTGGCGGTGTGTGGTCGAATCGTGAAAAATCCGAAACTCCTTATATATACTTATGCAATTTATCTCGGAAAAACTGTTTGTAGAGGAAAAAATTTAATAAACAAAAAAAATGTATTTAAGTCCTATAATGTCTGCAATATATATGTCTGACATATTTTTTAATATTCATATTTTCCTATTTTTGAAGATAAGTTTGATAAACCATAATTTAGATGGATTTCACGATGAACATGAAATTTTCACTAAAAGCCATCGCGATGTTCATAATCAGCACCCCCCACCCATAAAGATAAGTGTAAAAATTTTCAGCAAAATTGAGGCTGGGTGCTTTTTTTATACATCTAATCGAAAAATGATGTAATTTCAGATTACTTTAGTGATTTTTCAGAAATGTACTTTGTTAATTATAAATTTAGTAGAATACAATGTAAATAGTTAAATTTTGAATAGAATCTACATAGATCCTTATGTAGCTTCCGCGATGGATTCAATCCTAATCCATACCAAACTTCTTTGAGGATTAAAAATTAAGAAATAAAATTCTAATTTTTAATATTGATAATGTTCAATACAATCTTTTTTTAGTTTCGGCTTTCGATAATTAATAAAATAATTAATATCCAAATTTTTGAATACATCATTATGAATTTCAAAATATATCTCTAACTAGTTAGTGGAGACATATCAAAAGTACCTAGTTGAATATAGTAAGCACTTGTTCAACCAGCTTAATGGCTCCCAGTAGTTGAAAAAATTCTAGCACTATAATACAAACAGAAGAAATTCATACTTTATTATAAAAATTATTAGCAGTCTGACCATTTTTTTTAAAAATTTTATTCTCATGGTAATAATTCCGGCAGCTCTTGACTGTTATATAAAATAAAGAAATATAGTTTCTTATATAGTAATTATAAAAATTATATTAACTTATCTGAAATTAGTTGTCGAAGATTATAGAAATTCGGATGTATACTTTTATATTTGAATATTATATTGAAATTTATTTACGACATATTATTAAATGTGACGTATATAAAATTGATTTAATTTAAATGCGGTAAGTGAATATAGTAATTGAATCAAACACTAAATTGCGTATTATTGAATAAAATAGTGTAAAAACGATATATTATATTTATAATTAAATAACGAAAAGAATCCAAATACGTGTCAGATACTTTCACCTATACATTAATTTATATTTAATACTGTCATAAATTACTGCCATAAAGATCATTATAGAGAATATTGTGCGAATATTATCTACAGAACACTGTATATTGAAAGTAATATATGTCACTTTCTATATATATATATATATATATATATATATATATATATATATATATATATATAATTATGAAGTCATTTTTCTTGCAGGCACGTATTGAGCAGAAGAAGAAACGACTAACATATCTCTAAAAATATTTCATCTAACGTCATATATATGACGTCGTATATATATATATATATATATATATATATATATATATCAACATTACAATAACATACGTATATGTAGTAACAATATCTATCGCTAGAATAAATAGTTTGCTTAGTGAAAGAAAGCCGGACAATTAATGATACTTCTCACCGCATAAATCATCGGGCCTAATCAGGCGCGAATAATGTCGAGAGATCGCCTCAGTGTGTTAAAAGCTCCAATGGGAAAAAGTGCAGAAAAAAGTTTAATAACAGAATGAAGTCGTAAATATATGCTCGACGCTCCTGAACGACTGGGGTCTATGTCTCCTATCGCTCTCTCTCTCTCTCTCTCTCTCTCTCACTCTCTATGCGATTTTCTTCCCATTAATCACAGCAGCACGATGCCCCCTCTCACGGGCTCAAGTGTCACGTCTAATTAGTCGCAGAATCACACTTTCTCTCCCCACCCCTCTCTCTCTCTCTCTCTCTCTCTCTCTCTCTCTCTCTTTTGCGACACTGTGCTCTTACCACATCAGCGAACCAATGGAGCTCTATACACGAAGGAGGTGATGATAAAGAGGAGGAGGAGAAAAAAGAGACGCGTGAACTTCAACAGCCGAGAAATAACTCTCAATGTGGAAGAGGATTATAGATGCTCCCGGTGACTGACCAGTATTATATATATATATATATAAGATTGTCGCTCGAGCAAGCGTTGACCACACGGTATATATTATAATTGCGACCTGAGTGAAAGCCATAAGAGATATAGCGCGCGGCGCTATGAGGACTCTTCTCACGCTCGCGCAGCGCGGTATTCTCGTTGCCAGTGGGAGGGCGAAGAAATGTAGAAGCGACCCGAGTCGGGCGATATATATATATATATATATATATATATATATATATACTCACCCCACCTCATCTTTTTCTCGTTCCCTTTTGTTCTCGTCCTTCCCTTCCATTTCCTTCTCTCTTCCCATCTCTCTCCCGCTCTTTTCCTTTCTCTCTCTTTTTCTCCGAGTGGAGGATTTATGGCGAGAGATGACGCGCGCCCGTTCTTACATAGGAAGAGTCCAGCCCCCCCCCCCATCTAGCCGCTTCGACGGAAGAAAGGAGTCGCACTTGTCTGAATAGGTGAGCGAAAGTTGAGGTATTATAAACAAGTTGTATTAGAGACTTTGTATTTGACATTGGGCTTCGGGGACACCTCTTTTTGGGCAAAGGGTCTTACGTGTTGAAGAGGATCTGTCGACCCATGTTCGTGTATAGCAGCTTGATTTGTAGCTCGATAAACCGTCATAAATTAATTTTTATTTATGGATTGATAAAAATAGACTGACAACAAAACACAAGAAAGAAAGAAAATTAACAAGGGAACAGTACATTGTAGAAATCTTTTCTGGATCCGCGCTAATATAATGTTACAGTTAGCGACGGGTCCAGAGGTCACTGCCAAAATATTATTTCGAAAAATAATATTTTCAAACAATAAGAATATTAATCCATATAATTCTTTTTCAGTTTTTCATGGGTACGCCCATCCTAACTATATATTTGTTAAAATAAGATAAAAAAGTATAGGTAGGTGCAACGAGAATTTTTACTCTTGATGTTATCCAGAGTCAACGACATGGACGTTGTAAATCTTGAGCTCCTTTACCGTATGTTTATAAGCGTCGTCTACATGAAGCACGCCAGGGATATTTGTAGATTATATAAAAATTGTGGAACATTACTTGGTACAATATTCAGTCCTAGTGAGCAAAGTATTAATTTCTCTAAGCAAACGATTCTGCGAGTTGTGTTATTAGACAATGTAATAGATATGACTATGTTTTTGCCACCTAAAAAAATATTGAATGACATGCAACAACATTTATATCATTAGTTCAAATAAAAAATTAAAAAAAAAAACAATTTGCGACATAATATAACTTCTTAATCCTGAATTCAAAAAAGACGAAGAAATTGAGTTTCTTGCACATTTGTTTTGCCATGTTGCAGAAATCTGATCTGTCCAGATATTTCAAAGATATAGAGTTCAAACTCAGAAGGCCAGTTACTTACGGATAAGTGCGGTTGTCTGGTTTCTGGATTTTTCAATCGCTTAAATTTTCTCAGCTTGCGGAATATCTGGGATTGCATCAAGATTATAGAATCTCTTTTTTTATATACTATATTCACTTTTATATACGTTGTTAAATTACGCAACACTTTCCTAAGAATAATATAAAAGTATTTTTATACAAGGTTCTATACGTATTAAGATTTTTTTTATAACTGCACCATTCGTGCATAAACCACATAGTCATATATATATATATATATATATATATATATATATATATATATATATATATATATAATACTTTTCCTTTTAAGTCTCTTCTTAAAATAGAATAGGCTTTTTCGCGATATACTCCCTGATTTCACCAATTCTGTAATATTTCATAATTTTATGAATATATGGATGCGGTAAAACTTTCTTTTCTTTTTTTTTCGTCGTGAAAACGAAAGCGCAATTTCGTACTTTTTTTTCAAGTCCGTGTAATTATATAGTGTAACAGTGTCCAAGAGAAACGGGACTGTTTTGAAGGAATGATAAAGATTGGAATTCGCTGACATTTCGTCTCGCTTAATTCCATTAAATAAAGGAGCATTTGAAGCGGTTGCTCTCTTTCTCTTTCATTAATTAATACTTCCAAACAATTTCCTTTCATAATTTCATTTAATGCTGCTATATATATCCTGATATAAATATAAGTGTTTATAGGTTAATAATTGCCATCCGTATAATTCAGTAAAATGTCGAATATTTCACGGTAATTTAAAATCACTTTTACTTTCACGTTATTCTCAAATTGTCATTGTGCTCTAAACATAAAATATTGCAAAAGAAAATTTATACGAATTTCCGCAATAGTTTCATAATTAAAAAATGAGATTTGCGAAATTATTCTTTTCAAATATAAGAAAATTTCTCGCGAACAAATTTAAGATTTGAAACTTGGGTCTATTGTATACGTATATAAATGAAAATCTAAAAAAAAGTATCTTGTCAAGTAATAAATTTTGAAAATAACGTCAAACAGCAATTTACTCGATTTTAGCCAGTTTCACAATCGGCCAATAGATGACAAGCTGGTTTTCTTTCTTTTTTTTTTTTTTAATTATTAATTTTAGTCGGTGCACTTGATTCGACATATCTTGTTTGAAACCTTAAAGTTAAGGTGTCTCCCACGAATTTTAACTAATCCTACTAATCTTACTTTAAAAATTAAGAATAGGAAGAAAATAATAATAAATTTCAACAAACTATTATTGGGTATGATTGGACTGTATTTTATTTCATAGAAATTGAAAAATCATGAGTCATAATTTTGAGATGAGAGGGGTAAAAGATAATAATTTATAGATAATAATTTTACATTGAAGCTTATGGGAAGCGGGCAATAACCGATCTGCACATAATTTTCAAGTCCAGCTGGCTTTATAAAGCTAATTAGAAATATTAAGTATTATTTATCTATAGGATCAGATATTAGTATTAAAAAATAATGAATGGCTTAACATATGCATCGAAGCGTTAAAAAAATAAAGCTGTAATTTATTAGTCTTTTAAAGGTAGACTGTTCTTGTGCAATATAGAAAACGCGTATTTTGCACAAAAAGATTTTTAGATAAAAAAATTCTTTCTCAATTCCTTCTAAGATTTATTCTAATTTAACAGATGATATATATTCATATATATATATATATATATATATATATATATATATATATATATATATATCATGTTTATTTTCACTCTTTTCTACTTCTTGCGTAAGGAGCGTTCGTTTATAAATATTTCAGTATGTCACATAGAACTATTTTCAATTCCTCTTGGGGGCAAATGAATATTAAATGAATTCTGTATAAATTCTTGGTTAATTGTTGTTGCTGGTCTTGGACTATATGAATATTACACACCAGTAATATTACACACCGTAACTAGAATTACGTGCGGGCGTTGAAAATTCGAAGTACACATTTTATAATTCGATTCTAATGTCTATCATTTTCGTAATATCCAATGACGCAAAATTTTCTTCGATCCCACGTCATCCGAGCCAAAACTGACTATAACACACAGACCACCCTGCATTTTCAATCCGTGCAGCGCACCTATCCTCAATATATACCGCTATTGGCACATCGATCTTATCCTCAACGTATCGAATTTCGAGACAACCCGCGCGCGCATCTATACAACTTTGGCGCTGCAGCTTTCGCGCCGATGATGCGCGCCGCGTTCGAAAAGTTTCTCTCTCATCCCCAATTTTTTTTTTGCGCCGTGCGCGCTTCATCAGCTCCGGCGTTTTCACCTCCTCAAAGGTCGTGCGAGACCGCGGCGCGCTTTCGCGGCTTCTTCTGTGTTTTCTCCCCCCCCCTTGCGCCCCTGCGCGTCTTCGCGCTCATCGTCGAGATCGGCGGCCAATCGATTTCTCCGCGTGCCGCGCGGAAATTTCGCCTCGACGCGGCTGATGCTTATATATAACTATATAGTGTGGCTATAAGCGTACACCTATAAGGAAGCTCTGCGCGCTGCGCGCGATTAATTGTGCGATCGGTAGTATAATGGAGGTTCGGCGCGATTTTATGCGATATGCCGCTGTAGCCGAGAACTTGAGATTTATCTATGTATATCTATATAGTTCTATATATATATATATATATATATATATATATATATATATATATAGTTATAGAAACACACAAACACATTTTTATTGTGTAAAAAAGACTACGCGTTTATCGAGCCGCAATGAGAGGAATCGGGGAAAATCGGAAGATTTCTATTGGCAATATTTTAAAGCAACGTCTTAAATGTTTTACTTATTTATTTTCGTTTTTATGGAGGAATTTATGTTGACTCCTAGCTGCAGTACGTCGTAATCATGTCCGTTAGGACGCGGGTGGAATTAACTTACTTTAAATTTTTAATCCCTTTTACATTTTTCAAGAAATATTTTATTATAAATGAAGGAAAAGCTGTTGAATTTCACCGTCTCTCCGTCTGAGAATACTGGATTGATTTATCCATTCAAATACTTGGTAACAATTTGAGCATTTTCCATGGGCTGAAGACGATATCTGCACCAGATGGAATGCTCAAACAAAAAAAACAAAACAAGGTTTATACTCGACCAATGTCCAGACAATGCCGCGTACTTGGTCAGAGCTCAAGCGGAATGACAGTGAACAATTTGAATAGTCGACGATTGGCGAAAAAATCAGAGGAAAACTGGTTCAAAGCTGGCCGGACAACTATGTATTCGTTGTTACTCGTAATGATTAACCAATGTCCCGTATAAGTATCCCTTTTACTGGAAATGGTTAACTGTCGCGGACGGATACTAAACAGCGTTTCAATTAGATAAAAATCTAGGTCAAGAGTAATGGTCAATTGTTGGGCGGTCGGTCCTTAAACCGGCAAATTCGGGGTCTTAATATGCTCTCGATTTTTACCTGAGTAATAATAGTATAAGGTAAGGTTATTTCGTTAAAACTAAAATTATAGTTACTAACATAAGAACAAATAACCAATTTTAGCTTATTGAAACGCTTCGAAAAGCTGTGATTTTAGAACGTATACCTTATTTGAACATAACCAAAAGTTGTTCTTTAATAAATTTCGTATTTATTTATTTATCCTTGTTGTTTTACTATTTATTATAGATAAATTATTATAGCTATATTTTTATGTAAGATTTAAAAAATCTCTAACACTTATGACATTGTAAATATTATAATATTATCTGTGATCGATACCGATCTATTATTACTTTTTATATTATTACAATTACATTGACAAGATATTTTAACATATAATAAAAAGTAAAAATACTGAGTTATTTTACTTTTCTGTTTAATGAATAATTAACGTATATCAGACTCAATAATAACATATATAAGCGAATACACTCTTCTTTAAATTAAATATATAATCAAATCATTATATTCTTATATGAAAATGAATTATGCAAATGCTTGTCTAAACCTTATCACACATCAATTTTTTAATTCTATGTTAATATTTATAAGTTTCACAAATTCTAATAACTTTGTATACAAATTATCCGGATCTTATCTTTACAATTCATTTCTCCTCGTTAAAGCTTTAGTTTAAAGTACAATAGGACTTTCAATATGTATTGTCTTTTAACCTAAATTTCTAAGCATGCATGCACATCTGGATAAGAATGGACGCATCATTTTCATTTTAGCCCATATTGCAGCCTTAGAATTTGTCATATACCTATATGAAAAGTAAACCGCTCTCACATTGTATGTTTACAGTACCACTTCTCACATCGAGATAAGCGAATTGATTGCGAAAAATTTCACCTCATATTATTATACGTACACGCGATCGTGTGATGCGTTTCGCGCACATAATAAGCGCTTGCAACACACACACACACGCGCGCGCGCGCGCGCGAAATACGTCCCTATAGCTATTTCCATATAATAATTCGGTGAACGATTTAAGGCAAAAACGCGACCTTTCTTCTGACTTATATACACGAACGATATATGCATATAAATATATTTATAAATGCAACATCACGCTGCTTCCTCTAATTGAGACGATAATCTCAATGTTTCTCTGCCATAACGTCTGGTGTGTGCCTCTGGCGTTCCAGAAGCTACCGAGCGCCTCCGATGCATTTTTCCCCTCCTTGCCCAACTTTCACTTTTATACGACCGTTTCCAGGAGGTAAAAAGTCAAAAAAAAAACAACAAAAAATCCTTCACATATAAAAAACAAAAAAATCTATCCTGGCCTACTGCCTATGCTTGCATGTAATATATATATATATACTGAAGCTAACTATATACACCAAAAGGCAATCTAATATCTTTCTCTCGCACTCGTTGCAGGCGCGCGGCGACTTGGCTTCCGTGCGGTTTTTCGTTTCCCCAACATATACATGCACAAGCAACGGCGCTCTGCCGAGCTCTCTGCCCCAATATCCAGCCGTCGCTCTGTGGTCAGATGCGCCTGGCGCGCGCGCAAGGCCGACGTCCGGAAACCCAACTGGCACATATATATATATATATATATATATATATATATATATATATATATATATATAGGTATATATATGCTGTATAGAGAGTCGTAACGCCCCGCGCTGTTCGCCGACGATGACCGAGGGAGATTAGGCAAATATACGTATTATATATATATATATATATATATATATATATATATATATATATATATATAGATATATACATATATACTATGTATATACGAATTACTTTTCTTACATATACGTTCTTTTTAGCGTTTATGCAAAAGTTATTGGAGTTTCCTTGCTTTTTTAAATAATACGTACACCATCGATAAACTCAGCTATGGATTATATAAAATCGAAAAATATGTATTAATACTTGAGATATTAAAAATTTCATCAACGTATCATTCGCAAAGTTACCTTTATCGCTCCACAATAGAGCTGCAAATTTTCCGAAGGGATATTTACAATAATGGTATTTTGGCAAAAAAATACCATTTTTCATTTCTTTCTCTTCATGTTCATTATATTTTCTGATATTGTGCGACTTTAAAAATGCGTGTAGCTATAACTATATGCCAAAAATTCATAACAGAAATAATATTATATACTTTCAATTTTAACTTTAATTTAAGTCGTATGGTAAATTATATCAAACTAACAAAGTATATGAATGTTATATCTGGTATGCTTCAATGTGACCAACTTACTGCATGAATAGTTGGTTCTATTTTAAAATCACATCAGATAGAAAATAATGACTATTAAAAGAAATAAACCGGAAAGTGTATTTATCAATAAAATTACCTTTCAACAAAATTTTTCCAACATCATTTAGGATTTTGAAACATCTAAAGTATCTCATATTGAAGCTCGAATGCTTCTCAATATTATTCTTAAGAATTTCTATATATCAGCTTTTTCTTTCGGCATTCCACATATCGCCAGCCTTCACGATTCGTGTTCTGAAGTCTAAAAATCTTTAAAAATTCTTAATATATTTATTTGTCCGTGTTCATCTGACAGCGAAACTGGCTGGTCTGCATACATAAGCAAGATACGCGCGGAGATTTGGCGTGCGAACCTGCGCATTCAATTGATTAATAGCCATAATTCGATTTTATTAAAAATGAAATTGTGTATTACTAACTAAGGAATAATTGGGCGTTACTTTCTACCACCTAAAAATGAGGAAAATCTTTATTGAAAAAAGTTGACAAAATGAAAAGAAGTTTTTCTGATATTTTTCGACGCCTTAAGAAAGCTTCAGTTTTGTTCTTATAATATTTCCAGTATCGATTAATAAGAATACTTCAATGTTTAAAATCAATCGAGATCAGAAATACGAGCGCGAAGTCTAATTTTGTAACTAATCCTCATTAAATTTGCAACCTTTCCATTAGCCCTAATTAATATTTTTGGATTTTCGAATATCGTATATGATTTTTTGAGTAAAGTATAAATAATCAAAAACCATCTTATTTATTTCTAATTAATTATCTCACTTTCCAGGCATTTTTATACAATCAAATTTTTACAATAGTATTTTAATTGCGATATTGATGGTCAATTATTGATGGGCGATCTTTAATTCGTACTTAGAAGGTCAATATATCTTTAAAAAAGCTTGATGGATCCATTTCTTTTAAACAGGCAGTGAAACTCTTCTGGCTCCTATAGACTAACTTTACATTACATTACATTATATATATATATATATATATATATATATATATATATATATATATATATATATATATCAATCAAAGCCAATCCGTTTCCTTTTCTTTCTTCGATTCGTATAGGGCATTGAGACACACTGTTATAGAGAGATACTGATTTATCGAGCGTCGTCTAGTTATATATACATACACTATGGATTAATTCTCGTTGAGTGCATAACGGGGGAAGGGGGCTGCATAGATTTTAATTTCGAGCGGAATGTGGATTATATAGTGCCGAGCGCAACTGGCTTTTTCAAGTGGTTTTACTATATACATATATATACCTATATATAGAAAGAGAGAGAGAGAGAGAGAGAGAGAGAGAGAGAGAGAGCTACTGGAATATTACGCATATATATACAGGTGCGCCGACCACGTAGATTTTTTCGTGCTTGCGTTTATAATAATCGCCGTTATTCCGGACAAACGCGCGTGCACACACACACACACACACACACACACACGCGCGCGCGCGCGCGCGTGCGTCGAGAGAGAGAGGGAAGTTTTCAAAATACACTCAATCGAGCGTTAAAAAAATTTGAGCAGTGGAGTTTCAAATTCGGAGTTTGCTTAATTTTTAAAGTGTATGCGTTCATTTGTAAATCAACGTTAAATCTATATATATATGTATATATAACGAGTTCTACAAGAATGTAAAGGAAACGGACTTTAAAATAAAAAGAATAAAAAATAAGAATTATTATTTCAGTATTAAGATTTCAAGATTACGAATAATTTCAAAAGACATTTCAAGATACAAAGAAAAAGAGGATTACCATCATATATGTTTTTAATTGCAATTATGCTGTATTATTTATTCAGAACATCATTTCTAAAAGTACAAGATTTCGCAAGGCAAACGAAGTTGCTTAGTTCTTTCTTTTTATATTTCGAAATTTTTATCACACACACACACACGCATATGTATATATATATGTGTGTGTGTGTGTGTGTGTGCGTATATGTAAGTCAAAACTTAGCAAACAATTTGTATAAACGTATATATATTTATAATGGAATCCCAAAACATTAGTTGCATTATAAGTGATTAAATAATAAATTTAATAAATATTTCATTTGACAATGCATTGAGAAATAAATAATATAAATATTAACGCTATGGAGACGGTAATTATTGATACATACATTCATTATCATTCTTTCTCACATTAAATTAATCGCTACGGGCCACCGGTACTTAAACCTCAAATAATTTCTTTCTCCATATCTTTAAGAGTGTAAATCTTATGATTTTTTGACATTTTTCGTTTCCAAAGTACATAACAATTTTGCGCATTAGTATACAATAACCAATGAATAAAAATATTTAACAGTCCTCGGATATTTGGAAACAAATAAAAACAAAAAAACTAGTAAACCAATTCGACAATTCATAATCTGCGCTCAGTCTATTGCCTGTGTCCTAATTCCATAAATTTAGCAATAAGAGTTCTCATTTTTCAACTCTCGCCCCCCCCCCTTCTTCCTATCCACCACGAAATAAAAGAGCAGGCCTGAAAGGTAAACACGAAAGATACCTCTCACCTACGCAAAAAGCAAACTGCTTTTCGCGGTAACGCGTGTATATACGCTATATATATATATATTCAGAGGGAGGGACAGAGTGAGAAGGGGGGGGGGAGTGAAGTGGCCATGGCTCCGATGGAGCGCGCTGGGCAATTACATTGGTACTTTTAAAATTGGCTCTCCGGACAATCGTTCGGTAAAGTCATGCGAAATATTCTTGGATTTTTGTGGTTCGCTCCTCTAGATGCTTTGTTTTCGAGTTGCGAAAGTTACGGCGGCGGTTATATGCGGACGAAAAGTCGAGGAATTCGTAAAGCAATGGATATATATATATATATATATATATATATATATATATATATATTTACACTAAAACATTTGGAATTTTATCACTTATATAGATGAGGATATATGTACCCCTGTTCATAGTTACGCGTACATATATTTTTCAAAAATTGGCAAATCGTTTAATGGAAACTCATGAAGTTATACATATATAATGCACGTATCGTGTATGCAAAAAAGATCCACCGAGCTCTTAATTAAAAATATAACTGCCGAACATTAAATTTACTCTTTTGTTTATATCCGAGCAAATCACAGAAACCCTTCCCAGCGGCTTTTTGAGATTCGCGCGTGAGAACCGAATTGAAAGAAAAAGGAAGTCGATGGTATATATCATATATGCTCGTAATTTTTTTGCCTGGTAGGTCTACTCTTTATATCTTTAATGTTCTTCTCTTTGCTCTCTCTCGCTCTCTCGCTCTCTCTCTCTCTCTCTCTCTCTCTCTCTCTCTCTCTATATATATATATATATATATATATATATATATATATATATATATATATATAATTATTAAAACGACTGTTCGATTTTCTATTTATTAATTAACGTTATATTACTGATATGAATTCTAAAATTAAATCTATCGATAAATTTACTCTACTAATTTTTTATGTACACACACACACACTCACATACACACACACACATAATAAAAATAAAAATAATAATAATAATAATAATTGTGGTAACTAAATGTGCTAATGAGATTAAAATTTGTGAATGGCTAGACCGATTGGCCTAGTTTTTTGTTTTAAATTGTTCATAGAAATTCAAGAAACGTTTTTATAGAGAGTGAAATTGATAAAATTGCATGAGCGTAAAAACATTTTTGTTCTATTTTCACAATTTTCTCTTGCAACAGAGAGATGGCCAGGAAATTTTTTCAGTGCATCCACTATCCATTTAAAGTACTATAAAGAATAATATATATATATATATATATATATATATATATATATATATATATATATATATATATATTTATTTATTTTCAGAAAATAATTGATCATTCCAGTTTAGTACAAGTAGCTGATGACAATAGTAGTAACTTATAACCACCGACAATCGCACTGCGAAATTCATTGAACTTTAATTTTTAATGTTGTTTTTTTAAATCATAAGCTGGTTCATTTATATTTTATTCATTATACCAGTTTTATGATATACTGATATACTACCGATCATTGATTTACATACATATATGTATATATATATATATATATATATATATATATATATATATATATATATATATAATCTATGTTTTATTATTTCTTATGTTATCTATTCTTACCGAATTCTTACCTTTGTCAATGAATTATTAGTCTTCATTTAATTATTATTTATTTTGAATTACCTTTTTTAACCCATGCCTGTTTTTAGTACGATTTTCATAAATAAAAACTTAATCAATCCGAAGTTCTACTTATACAAATAATATAAAATTAAGTAGATAGTGAGCAAAGTGGCGATGGCGAACGTATAATATTTTTTGCCGAGAACTAAACTAATAAACCTTAACGAAATTAAATTACTATTCAAAATCTGTTGTGGCAAAGTTTATTGTATATATATATATATATATATATATATATATATATATATATATATATATATATATATATATATATAATGTCGTCTTCTGATGGCACAAGAATGAAACTTTGCAATAATAATTTAATTTCGTTAACGGTCATTAGTTCTCCGTAAACATTTTTATCTATGAAAATTGTATTAAAGCAGGCATAATTAAAAAAAATTAATATAAATGATAATAATTGAATTATGGATAATAATTAATTGACACGGTAAGAATTCGATCAGAATAACATAAGATATAAAGAAAAAAAATGAATAAAAGGTAGATTTTATATATATATATATATATATATATATATATATATATATATATATATGTGTATAATTTTTTCTGGATTTTTTACGGTTTTTCGACGCGTGGACGCTAAGTGCGGAGGAACTGCTCTCCGCGCTCAGGATTCTTAATTATTATATACTTGTGTACCTTTTATACATGCGTATGTAATGAGTGGTCAGTGCGCGCGTGTGCTCCTTATTAACCGAGTGTGTCGAGCGCCTATCCAGAAGGGGACCCTAAAATTAAAAAAGGAAAGAGAAACGTCCGCGCTGAATTATAATTGCGAGGGTCCTAGCTCCCATGTCTCGCCTCTCACATGTACGCGGGTACTCGACCGCGATTATAACCTCCATGTTACGTATCTATGCGGGTGTACGTATAATATACGGGGTGTCCGAAACATGATTGTCCGCGCTAGCGGATCGGTAACACACGGGCGGGGGGGGGGGGCGTGGACGATGTGTACAACGGTTGTATGCATTTTGAAAAGTTTCAAGTTACAGTTTATGCGCTACCATAAAGGTTCGTCGGTCAACGAACAAACGCCATTTCGGTTCTTGGCCGCGAGGGGCATGAGTACAGTCGGCGGAGAATCGGAGGATTATCCGAAGAACAATAATAGGAGGGGCCACCGTCGAGCGCCGGGGGACAAGTTTTAATTGTCGAATTGATGATATTTATAAACAGTTAATTCTGTTTCGTGCCGCGGTCGTGCAGCCTCTCTCGTTATTCATCAAATTGAACGCGAGCTACGGGCCCGTATTTTCTATGTCCCGTGGCTCTCGATCTAAAGCCGAATGAGCGAACGCTCGCTCGTTGCCCGATCAACAATCGCAGGCGGCGCAGAAACTATTTGCAGCATTACAAGCTGCGTACAATTTTTACGATTTGACTTGTCCTGCTGATCACCGATCCGCTAACGTGAGCAATCATATCTGGGACACCCTGTGTATACATTACACGAGGTCACGCTCGGGGCGTTGTACAATACACGGTGTGCATAGTTTTGTACCACTGTTTTCCTCGCCTTCGTTCAGCGAATTTTCGGACGTGCCTGTAGACTTTCTGTTTTTATAGGAGGATGCTTTTGGTCGAAGAAATCAAGAGTCGTGCTCGTTGCGTATTATATATATATATATATATATATATATATATATATATATATATATATATATATATACATATCTATATATATGAATAATTTAACGGCAGCTCGTTTGTACGGCTCGTGCATTGTGAAAATTTGGCGCGTCGATGCGCTTGCGTGCGGAATGGAGTATATTACATGGAAGATTTTTCCTGTCTGCGTCGATTGTATGAATCCATCAGCAATAAATTATTAAGCCAGAACGATTCATGCAATATCGTTTTCTTCTTGAATACATGCTCAAATATAAAAAGAATTCTAATTTTCGATCTTGTGAATTGTAATTTATATATGCCCGCGTTTTTGAAGCGAGCATTTTCAGATAACTCTTTCTTCTACTCGATACTATATATATAAAATTCAAATTATAATAATTTTTCTATGCAAGAAGTTCAAGAAATAATATTAATTTTTCAGCTTTAATATAAGAGTCTGAATATAAATACGTACTTTATCAGAATACAATATATAAGTTTCATTTGCAGTAGACTCTACCAATTGAAAAAAATCCAATTTTTTTTACTAATTACTAGTTTTCTTTAGTAAAAATTTATTATGGATGGTAAACTTTCAGATACAATATAGGATAATTTTTAAAATAATAAACGTATTTTTCTGAGTAGACCGCTCTTGAATTTCAAAGAAAAATAAGATAACTCGATGTATAAAACACCCCTCGGTGTACTATGAATGTAGAAATGTTCGAACACCTAAAATTAAAAAAAAAATTTTTAACAATCATTCACTCAGTGCACAATCGAAAGACTTCAAAGCCTCGGATCGGCGGTTAGTCGATGCAGTTTGCGTGCGAACTAGGCAAACTAAACTTTTGAACTTTATTACGAGCGCGGGTGTCCGATTTCTCATAGAAGTGTCAGAGTCGAAAGTTATCTAATTTCCAACTTTCATTCTTTTATGAAAGATTATCGATTTTGCATATTTTCAAGATGCTTTCGCCTATCACAGGAAATTTTTGACACTGATCGATATAGCTTTATGGAAGATTGCATTTTATTTTATCTGTTGCGAGGGCCAATGTTTTATTATTCCTCAATTATCATTAAGAAAATCAAGAATCATAAAAGCTACCGAAGCGTATTATATTGATTGATACAAAAAATGTTTTACCTCAATTATATTAAATTTTATAATGGCGTTAATCCAATTTTAAACTATTTTCATCGTCTTTTCTTTTTTATTTTATTTTAAGTAAAAAGTTAATACTTAATTGCACCTATTTATCTTTTATAATAAAAGAAATAGAAAGCTGTTTTTGGCTAATATATTATATAAAAATACTTTTACATTCAAGATTTTATTTCATTTCTACATTAGTGGAATTTTTTTTTCAGCTCTACACTATGAAATAATAAAAATACGCTTTTAACAATATCAATGGAATTTTAGAAAGGACCAAGGCTTGTTATTTCTTCATTTTAGAAATTTAATCCTATAACGAAAAGGACAAGTACAGAATGGAATAAAGTCGAAAGTGCTCTGTGTAATAAATGCGTCTTTTGTACTTCTTAAGCCGGCGTCACCTCGGACTTGACTATAATCTTTGTAACACCTCCGCGCGCTCTTTTCCGAAAAAGGTGATCTATATATATATATATATATATATATATATATATATATATATATATATGTATGTGTGTGTGTGTGTGTGTGTCTGTATGCGCGCGCGCGTGCGTACGTGCCTGACTTTATCGTTGAAGGATCCGGGCGCGACGGAAGAAAGAAAAAAAGCGTACAAGATATTAATCTGAAAAGTCGGGAATTTCGAGCGTATTATATCTTACGCGCAGCTGTTCAAAGGCGCATTATACGCTCTTCCAAATTAATATTCCGCTCAGCGGCAGACAATGACACCTAGCCCCCACTGGCCACCCCTTCCATCATGGTTAAACGCTCAAAAATCGCATTTTAAATACACATACCAAAGATGCGTTTACACACACGCGCGCACACTTATATACATCGTATCTATATTAACATGATAAAGTAGCCCGCCCATATAGAGGGTAAAGATAGAAAATTCCGCTGAGGGATATATGTAGGTATATAATAATAAAACTAACAACAATAACCACAAAAATATAAATAATAATAATAACAATAATAATAACAATAATAATATTATTATTATTATTATTATTATAAGCCTAGAGCACCAATCTTTTTCGTATATAATTTATCCTCGCTTGACCAGGCTGTACAGACATACATACATACATACATACATACATACATACATACATACATACATACATACATACATACATACATACATACATACATACATACATACATACATACATACATACATACATACACACACACACACACACACACACACACACAACACACACACACACACACACACACACACACACACACACACATATAGATATGTTTTGTGTGCGTGCGCGTGTGCGTGCGTGTGTATCTGTGTCTCTGTCTGTCTGTTCTTCTCTCTCTCCTCTCTCTCTCCTCTCTCTCTCTCTCTCTCTCTCTCGTGTGTGTGTGTGTGTGTGTGTGTGTGTGTGTGTGTGTGCGCGCGCGCGCGTGTGTGTGTACACTGAAATTCATAATAAGTTGTCGCGAGAGACCCCCCCAATGACGTCACTTCCCCCGCACCTGCCATGCGTGTTTCCGAACGATATAGGGAGGCACATATGTGCGGCGTCTACATAGTACGTACGCGCGCGCACGCACGCACACGTACTAACGCACGGACACACAAACACGCCTAAAAGTCCGTCGCACGGAACGCGCAAACTGGCGGGTATTTATGCTCATGTAGATATATCGCTGAGTAGAACGCGCCGGCTGGCCTGGCGCACTCGCCGCGGACGCGCAGTTCGCGCGGTCTGTCGCTGAAGCGGCTATAGGACTACACCCCATCGGGAGCGGCGTTGCGTGACGACCTCCCCATACCTTTTCGCAGGGCGGACGGTGCCTGTTGCGGGCCGCGATACACCGAGGCTTGGTACATACGTGTGCGTGTACCCACACGCGCGCACAAGCCGCCGTTTTTCCGCACGGCCGGAAGTCGCCGGGTACTTTTGGGCCCATTGTGCATTGCTCTTCACTTGCCGCCGTTCCCCTCCCCCTCCCGCGCTGTGCGTGTGCCCTTCTCGTTCTTTCTTTCTCCCGCTGCTTTTGTCAGGTAGATGTCTATTCCAGTACCTTGTCGCGGGGACATCAGGCGCAATTAATTTTTTTATTAGCGCTATCTGCAGCGAGCTCGAGGTGCGGGCTTATTGAAATATTGCATATATTACGCACGTGCACGCGCAGCAACAAGAGTTTGGTAGCTTTCATCAACTTATATTTTATCGATTGTGTGAAAAATGATAAATTAACACCGAGTCAATGGATTATTTACAAAATAATGAATTCTTATCTTTTATATATTGTTAAAGAATTTCATTAATAATTTTGTTAATAACAACGATAATCAAAGTTAATTGACAATATTACAATATTAATAATAATTGAGCGATGATTATATATTCAGTCTCACAATTTTATGAGACACACACACACACACACATATATATATATATATATATATATATATATATATATATATATATATATAATGTATGCCTTCGTCAGCAAAGGGATCAAAATACATAAGGTTGTAATTGCATATCGCGTGGAAAAAGAAGAAACGAAATGGCTTATATATATACGGGTAAAGTTCAGCTGCACATTATAAGGAGTGTCGTCGCTCGTTTTTGTATTAAGTCATCGTGTCAAGAGCATACCAGAGGGTTTGAAGGACAATTTTATAGGTGACAGTGGTTTAGGGTCTGTTTTCAAGGTGTATAATTAAAGGTCAACGAACGATAGGTGTATGGAGGAGCAAGGGCGGCGCGGGTTCATTGGCCCGTATAAGTTTATCATGCCCTATAGGTTGATAAGATTCGTCGTTACGGACAAATAGAGAACTGATAATTTAAGTTTTTCTCACGCTTGAGCTCTATAGATAATAACGTATAATCTATAAGTGTCACATTTTTCTCTTTACGGTAAATATTTAATCTTTTTTTTTATTTTATAAAATGTAAAACGTTGATGATCATTTCCAATCTTTGGACACATTTCTTGTATCCGCTTCGTGTTATTCATCATTGAAATTTGTCTACTGAATGAAATATTCATTTTATGTAAGGGTCAGAAAGCCGCGCTCCAGTTGTATAATTGTTTTAAACGCGCTCTCTTACGCATAAAATTAAAATAAGGAAAGCTCACCTGTGCAGTAACTGGATAATATTCATAAGTCTATAAATTAGACGACAATAATACGCGGCCTCCGTCGGACAGAAAAAAAATGGAAAGTGGCAAATCACTTGCCAGGCATAACTTGAAAGTTAACTGGATGGAAATATCTCGAGGAAAATATTACGGAAAAGTATAACGGGGAACGCACTTTGCAAGATGTATAACTATTATATATATATATATATATATATATATATATATATATATATATATTCTATATGCTTTTCAACGGTAATCAAGCTTTTACTATATTTAATCTAAATTTAACCAAGTCATACATGAATGTAAATGCTAGAATACGTTCTAAAAATTGTCTCTACTTGATCAGTGGTAAAGATTTCGTCTAAAAAGTCTACGGATGTTGCGTTCAATATATATATATATATATATATATATATATATATATATATATATATATATATAAATGGAAAAAATTTTCAGTTTTATTATAGTTTACCGGCGCATGCCTGCTAAGACCCTGATTAAGAGCAAAAATTGCCAAATAGCCTACAATAGTAATTATCTCTCTTAAAGATTTTCATAAACATGCTACTACCGCCGTCCTCGCTCTCCACTGGTAGATCCTGGAATAACAACCAGCGAGAGAGAGAGAGACTTTCGCAAGCCGAGTGTTCGCAGCGCGAACGCTAGCGCAGCATAAAACGCGACGATACATATAGTAATACCGAGATCCGAACCGCGCCGTCTTATATTTGCTTATAAAGATCCTTTTCTTTGGTTTTGTTCCGGAATTTCTGCGAAACCGAAATTTTTGCATAAGCTATATACACATACGCGCACGCAATTCTCGTATATATAAAATGCACTTCGTGCGCCGATCACTTTCTTTAGAGCGGTGCGTTTTAGATAATAAGTATATGCATAACGAAAGCGTTGTACACGTTATTCTATTCACCGATAAATAATCGGCGAATCTCGAAAGATTGGTCACTTTCTCCCTCGCGCTTGGGTTATTTAGTTATACACGTGAAGCATCGTGCGCCCGCGCACTCGCTTCCTATCCATCCACGTGTATACACCTAAATATTTATAATTAAAATTTGCAAAAGCATTACCATCGGCAGTCCAATTTATCCTCGCCACTGTTCGTGTTTCCATCCAAAATATAAAGGCGTATAGAGGAAGGCCGGTCCGAATGCAGGCTCGTCCGCTCAAAAGCCGATATATTACATCATATAGAGCACTCGAAGACGACCGTCTTCATTCACAGAACAATACGATCGGGCGAAAATACTCAGTACACGGCACAAATGTATATATCTATATACATATTTTTTATACGTTGAAAGAGAACGGAACGACTCTCTAAATGTATATATATATATATATATATATATATATATATATATATATGAACTGGCGCGACTGTACAGGCGAGCGCACCTGCTCAGGTGAGCGCGCGCGGCTTACTGAACCGATGCGGCATACGGCGGCAACGGTGGCGGCGGCATCGGGATCGCGCACGCGGCCGCCCGTCGTCGGCGATGCAGCGCTCGGGCTCTCTCCTACATAATATAATGCCGCAGGGGGGCATCGGCACTGTACACGGGCGCTGGCGCGCGCGGGGGCGAGCGCTTCTTCTTCTTCTTTCACCGGGCGTACGGCGGAGCGCTGAGGCCGGAGAGAGAGAGAGAGAGAGAGAGAGAGAGAGAGAGAGAGTGAGTGAGACTGAGACCGACCTGGCGGCCTAAGACGAGACACTCGTATAATATACGTTTGTCAAAAGGATATTCTGATAAGTCGAATGCTTATACTTTCTTCCGATTTCAGCGATGTGTGCAGAAGGCTAAATGAAAAATGTACATTTCAAGCAATCGCTACGAAGAATGGCAAAGGAAATTATAAATTTTTCGTCCCAAATTAATACATGATCCGTATTTTTGGGCGAAAAACCGGCACAATTTGTCAGTTTGTGCTTCAAGTAACGCCTTTCGTTTTATTTGCGCAGAAAAAAAGCAGAGTACAATTCGTATTTTTGCATTGAAAATTATAAAGGAATTGAACTGTGCTACTTTTTGCCGCTAATCGTGAAGTGTGTTATATAATAATCTCCATAGCGGTAAATGATTACTTTTATACCTTTTGTCGCAAACATTGACTTGTGCTAGTTTATCGCAAGCGTTAATTGTGCCACTTTTCGTCGTGAAATAAATTGTCCTATAATTTCTTTTGGGGTCATATATATATGGTATTTCTGGGATGCCACTATATAATGCTCTATTTAAAATTGAGCGAAGGCGATTAACCGTTCAAAAGGTCACCCCGTGGGGGCTCCTGCTCTTTTTTGGCCATTCGGATTCGGAGATTATTGCTATATAAAGATTGGATTCAGATTGTACGAGCGGAGAGCGCTCCAGTTTCGCTTCCTCTTGACCCTCGATAAGAATCTTGGGGCAGATGTCTATATATATATATATATATATAGCCACTGAAGTTTGCACCTTTAACAGCCGATCGGCTCGGGATTAGAACAGGACATGATCGTACAAGATTCCGTGCTATATCTAATGCGTAAAGCAGAATAATTATTGTTTAATGGGTTTTACCGTTAAGATCGTACGACGCGATTTTGTGTGCGCGCGCGCGCGCGCGTGTGTGTGCGTGCGTGTGTGTGTAGAAAGTATACTTCAAAGTGCCATTGGGCATACGTATAGATAGAGACAAGACTCGAAAGCCATTGTGCTGAAACAAGTGTATATGTATTACGCTCGAGAACATGTATAGGTGCATATAAAGCGAGACCGGGTCACCGGAGTCGCGACGACGCTCGGAATCTGCGCGACTTACGCGCGAGCGCGCGCGCGCGAATAGATGATCGAGCGACTAGAATGATGAAAAAGTGGCCGATTTGAATCGTTATAATTTTTTATGTTTCTTTGGTTGGATAGTTTTTTTATTTTTATTTATTAGAATATAATATCACTGAATTCAGTATAGGATTATATCTTTTGCAACAGTAATCATTTTCCTTTTTTTTGCGACGTAAAAGAAAAAGCGGTGTTTAATAAACTTTTAAATCAACCTCTCAACAACTCGAAGTTAATTCAATAATTTTAAAAAATGTAAAATCTAACAAATTATCGGTTATTACATAAACTTCTCTTTCAAACAATTACAGTTTACTCGTTATAATTTATCAAAAATATTTATTTTATTGCTTATAATTCCTGCTAATATAACTGCCTATAAATTTTAATATAATAAAATCAAATTCTAAATTTTGTATACGAAGATCGATACTTATTATGTGGATGCCACCTAAGATGGGTAATCTGTCGAGTTTTTTAAGTTTATTAAATAGTAGTAAAATTCTCGTAAAATATTCACATCTCAAACGATAAATCTAAAAAATAAGAGCTTTGTTTAATTACTTATACGGTATCGAAATGAAAGAACACATTTTATGACTTTTATAACATATTTTTTGATATATTGTATAAAGCATAGAGAACTGAGGATCCTACCCGAGTACACGGTTTCATTCTTTCGCTTTTTATTCCTGTGGAGGAAAAGTAAAATTCTGCTTTCTGATTGGTCGGGCAGGGATCGTAAACACTTTTGCTCCCTAGGGAGGAAAAGTAATGTTATGTTCCTTCCAGACATCTGTAGAAAATCGTATTTTACGCCCAGACATTTTCAAGCTCAAGAGTAAGTAAATTTTTTATGCTATACAGTATTTATTTGACAACAACAATCGAGGTCTAAATTAACGAATTCCACAAGTCTCGTCGGTAATTCCTCACCCTCCCCCTATCAAGAGGTCAATTACCATTTCGCGACCGTGACAAGAACCGCGCAGGGCGCGCGCTCGCGAAGGAACTTCGAAGCTTCCACTGGAGCATATACTTTATACGATCGTCGGAGGGTCGCTCGAGCGCTGCATCCGCCGATACGCGCTGCGCATCGTACGATCCGCTGAAAAATACTGTAATAACGTCGACGACTCGTGCGTTATTGCAGTGTCGTCGATGATATATGAAGGCTGCGGTTTTATTTTTAGTAATAACGCGCATATATAGTATGTATTCTCGATCCGCATCAGCGGGCGAAGATGTGTGTGTGTGTGTGTGTGTGTGTGTGTGTGTGTGTGTGTGTGTGTGTGTATGTGTGTGTAAATACGAAACGTTTGCACAACCGCATATATAAGGAGCTGGAGGTTCATGTGCATGGAAAGATATTATAAAGTGAAGATAAACATGATCTTATTATATTAATTGAAATGTATAGCTTTAATGACTCAATGACTCCATCGCATCCCTGGTCTATCCCAGATCTTTGAAAAATTTTCAATGGACTGACAAGTATTTACTGTATATAATAAAAGTAGAATCAATTATCGTGGATTAGAAAATAAAAAAATCTTACAAAGTTGATATATATCTTACAAAGACTGATTTGGTCCAGATCGAAAGAGACGACTGCGTGATTACGTTCAAAGCGAGCACTGTAAAGTTTTCGAACATAACGCTCTCCCACTCTCAAGGTATAATACTTTCGCAGGTGCAAAACAATACTTTCTTTTTCACATGCTATCTCCTCTTATAAATACTATTATATATCATAAACACTGTTATCAATATCTAACCTTAAAAATTTCTGTCAAAATATTTTCAGACACACACAGTATATCCAATTTACTTAAGAGTTTAAGTAGCTATCGTAAGAAAAAAAGTATCATATCTTTGAAATGATCCTAAAACTTTGTAGAGTCATCGCTTCGCTCTTTCTTAAAATGAAAACTATGAACATTATCGGTAAAATTAAAAACAAAGTTTTAACTACAGATTTAAAGCTGGAATCTTGTTTCTGACTACTAGATGACAATTTTATTTCGAGTGTTAATTTTAATACACAAACAAATAGCTTAAAAGAATTAAATAATCTATAATTACTTCTAAAATGGTCAATTATAGTATTATGTTATTTTTAAGCTAAAATATAATAATTAATATAATAATTATATTTATTAATTATTAATAGGTTTATGATAGTCAATTATTTGAATGGTTTGAAAGAATTACAAAGAAATAAGGAAGTCTGTTTCGATTGTCATCGAATCATGATTCGATTTTGTCATCCTAAAAAATAAGTAATAATTAGTTTTGGAACTTTCGATATTATTTAATATCTAAACTTTTAGATGAAAAACATTTATTGAAAAATGCTATTTTTCAAGCTTCCTTAGAAAGGATCTACACGAATTTATTTAAGAAACTTTGGTTTATGGAAACTGCACATACACTATGGCAGTTTAATATATACGCGTAAGTTAATAAAAATTATGAACTTGATGAAAATGTATAATTTATTAATTAAAATAATCATTAGCATCAATGAATTCATATAAGAATTCTTAATAATCATATTAACTATTTTTAGTAGCGCTATCTAAAACCTCGTTTTAAGCTTGTTTCCAGATATATTTTGTACATAACATAGAATATGTTTTTTGAAGCTAGCTATAATAGGTATGAAAAAACCAGAAAATGAAAAATATAGCCATTGAATGGGCGCGAATAACCTTAAAAAACAACTTTCGCGATTATAGGTTTCTTTACATAGAGACACTTTGTTTATAGTTTAAAAATAGAACGAATTTCTACCTGGAATGTAAAATATTGAATTGATTTCAGTTGCTGGTTGTTACATTTTTTTGTTCTCGAGATAATTTTTTAATTTTCTTTCTATTTTTCTGTTTTTTTTTTTGTTTTTAATTTAACTCATTTATGCGACAAAAGACAACAAGTAAAGGAGATCCGCCTTGCCATGTAAATCACATTAATTTGTACACTCAAGCACTAGTATTGTACGATATTTTATATTACAATTGAGAATCGAATAACTAAAGTTGTGATTTTGAGTCTGGAGTGATGTGAAATTGATTTGCGTGTTTGGAGAGCAACGAGGTATTTAATATATACTAGCCCTGTTATTATTCAATAATCTCTGTAACGATTAAAAACTGTTAAAAAGTTATTATGTTACTTTGTTAATTACTTTTGAAAATGAAGGAATCCGAGAAATTGATCTATCTATACTAATAAATTAACGCTGGAACTACAACAAAAAAAACAACGACACAAAAATGTTAAATAAAACCAATAAACGTCGAAGACAATTAAGAGTTGAATGGAAAAAAAATTATAAGCGAAGAAGAATGAAAAGTTGAAAAGTCGAGGACTGTGCGCATTATAGTCGTATGTATGTATAGTGATATATATATATATATATATATATATATATATATATATATATATATATATATATATTGTAATAATACGAATTTGATAAGTTAAACGGGAGTTTTGCTTTACTCAGCGAAGTTTTCAGCGAGTGGCTTCTTCAGAAATTTGACGAACGTGCGGAGATTCGCAGACCTGCAAAATTCTGTAATAAAATACGTGGTAAATTTGAGGAGGCATTGGATACGTTGATAAAATTTTATAAGAGGGGTCATCTGGAGTTGCTCCTATGAATGCAAACAGTTGAGAATAAAAATACTTTTCCAGTAGCAACAAATACCTTTCTTTCATCTTGGACCGAGACTAAAATTCTAAATTAATATAATTATCATTAGATTTTAGCGTTTTTATTAATCATTTAATTTTTGTGAACTCTGTAGGAGAACTGTATAGTTCGACTACTATTCTGCAATCATGAATAGGCAGATGAGATAAAATTAATAAATTAATCAATAAGCAATCGCTTATTTTTTATTTTGTGATTTTATGATTCGAAGCAATAAATAAATGATAATTTAATTGTGAAATACGATAATTCTTGTTTCAATTTGTTTTTGCTCTTAACATATTTTCAGATTTACCGAAACAATTACATTAATTTATCATTTATATAAAAACACTATTTTAGAAAAAAAGAAAAAATGAGTGTTTTATTTATTTATCATTGAAGTGGCTAGCATATATACACACGATATCTTATCATATATAACAAACAATTAACTTTTTTATTGATTCTAGATAAATATGAAATCTATTTTACCGATGGATGTTGTTGCTGTATATTACCCAGATAGCAGCGTATGCCCAGGCATATATACGCGAAGATTTCACGAATATTACGTCGGCGCAACTATGCGCGAAATCTACGTGCTTATTGTACGGTACCTGGCAAGCAGAAACAGTGATTTCAAGCCGTTTGCAAGCGCGCAATCTGTCGATAATCTGCGCACTCAATGTTATCTGGGTGCGGTTGTAAATTCAAAAACCCAATTTAGAAGTAATGACTGCACTATGCCGGCGGTTCTACAACTCGCCTTCGTGGCGCTACCGCACCATTTAATAACGCACAAGCACCAAAATACTATCATAGTTATTTTTTAAGTATTTTTCGATACTATCAAGCTTTTTATTCCATTGGATATTAAAGTATTTAAACGAAATTTAAAAAAAATTATAGGTCTGAAAAATGGTTCAATTGGTGAGTAAAAAAATTTTTTTAATTCTTTACTTATATTTTTTGATAAAATGTAACACTGTTGAAATTTTCCATTGCCTATAAATAAAGAGAAAAAAAAACGATAATTTTAATATGTTTCATTAGTAATAATACTTTATCGCTAATGTTTTTTATTGTTATTTAAAAATAAAAATATAGGTTTGGACTAAAAAAATAGAAAAAACTAATAAACTTTTTCATTGGTCCTACAGTCGTATAAAATAATATTAATAATTAAATAATGATTTGTACATTTTATAAACATATATCTTTTTTATTTTACATATGTTTTTGTGCAAGCAGCATTTCTCGATAAAGACGAAATGAACGGTAAGTATCGACTAATTGGAAGTATATACAAATAATATAATTGCAAATCAATTTCTCTAATAAAAAAGAGAATTTGTGCGTGTCGACATAGTATGAAAAAAAAATATACATATAGATATTTATATATACAGAATTAAGACAATCTTGAATCTTATAATAAATAATTATATTGCAATGCATAAATAGATTCCTAACATTTTTTAATGATCAAAAATGATTTATTGCATATAAAAGATAATGAATAATATTTATGTTAAGAAATCTTTCCTTAAATATTATAGATTCATATAGTGTGTGACATTTGTTCGTGTACTAATAAGAATTCTTTATTTTTCATGATTTTTAAGTCGCTGAATATACACACTAAATGAATATACAATTTGTTAAGTGAAATAAAGGGTAAACTGGGGAAAAGCGCTCATACCCGATTTTGCTGAAATTTTGTACATTTGTGTTTTTTGGGGTGCTGCTTACGAATATCATAGTAGCTTTTGGTGAAAATGGAATTTAATTTCAAATTGCATAAAATAAACACAATAATGAAGGTTATGCGAATTGATCAAAAAAAGTACGAACAATTTAAATACATATTCAAAATAAAAGTTGTAAATCTCATTAAAATATATATTTTTGCGTATTTATACGTATTTTATATATTTAATATATTCAATGTATTTTATTATTAATATGTATTTTAATATATATATATATATATATATATATAGAAAAATATAGATCCTGACGTATAGACACTGCTATGGCTAATTAAATTTTACGCTCAGAACGCTTCTCACTCATTGCGTTTTTTTCGAAAATATAAGATCTACAACAAAAATATCTAAAATAGAAATATGTATTTTAGTACATAGATGTGAAACTTTTATTAAAAACATCTTGTCAGATTCTCAAAAATATTCCACATAACATGATGCTTATGCATCTATGTATTTGTATAAAATTGTTAAATTTTTCGCCAGAAATATCAGCTGTATAACCAAAAGTAAGAGAACAAAAGAGATGCACTTTTATGTGATATACAAATCTTTTTTGAAAAAATTTTTTAAAAAATATTCTCATTTTCCGAGATAAATACCACTACTATCACCATTTTTATATTTTTTCTGTCGTTTTCGCTATGAAAATTCAATTTCAGCAAAAGAGCACTGTGATATTCGTAATAAGTATTTCAAAAAACATAAGCACATACATTTTCAGCAAAATCGAATGTGGGGCTCAATCATAACAATACAAATAAAAAAAATTTTTATTTTTATATATATTTTATATAGTAATTTAGATCGGTTTTAAAACCTTGTACATTGAAGTGTTAGAATATAGAAAATTTTGGTTTATCATATAATAAATAATGAAAAAAGATAACTTGCACACGAACAGTATTTATTGATATATTTATGCTTTTATAGATATCCGAATACAATATAATAATAATAATAACATTAGTTCAATGTTTTATACCTCTACCAATGTTTTACAAGAATAATTTTTAACGATAATGTGAAATGATTTCGAATTGAGCAATTATCGCACCTTTATACCAAATGGTATGAACAGTTTTAAAACGAGCAGATCCGGCAAAGTCGCTTTCTGGTAGTACTTTGTCGAACTTGTATTGTCCTGCGTCGGCATCGTCGTGTATTTCCTATGACAAAATTATATATAAAGTAGAGAATATGCTGAACAAGCACATCTGTTAGTTTTTAATTATATATTCAATTTTTTACTTATAATATGTGTATTTTTTACATCATACTTTAGACTCTTTCATAATCGATTCTATATTTTATAGTGAATCAAAGAGAACCCAGTAATATCTAAATTTGAAAAAAAACTTAAATTTAAAAATATTTCTGAGTAGAAAGAACTACAAGTATGTAAATATGTATATATTGTTTAAATTAATAAATATTTTTTTATCGGTCTTACAGTCCAATCAATTCAATCTAAAAATAAAATAAAAATAAAAATGATTCATGACTCATCAGTCCCTGCTGAGGAGCCGTAGCGAGCTCGAAACGTTGGACAAGTCTTCAATTACGTAAGGGTGTCGGGGACACTCAGACTGCACTTTACTAACAAAAATTTTTTTCAGCTAATATTTTATTTTCAGATTAGTCTACGGGAGTGAATGTAAACAAGGACAGTCTGACTGTCATTATAATTTTAATTTAATTTTTAATTTAATTTTTATTTTTTATTTTTATTTTATTTTTTTTTATTTATTTTTATTTTTATTTTTATTTTTTATTTTTATTTTTATTTTATTTTTAGATTGAATTGATTGGACTGTAAGACCGATAAAAAAATATTTATTAATTTGTATATGGGCAGTCGGCAAAAGTACAATTCAATTATATATTGTTTAGACACATAGAACGTTTAGTATTACCGGTGTTGGACAACCTCCATATATGGTCCATCTGACTAAGAATTCTGGCATATTATTATGGTTATCAACTCTCTCGTCACACATTTTCACTTGGTATTCTTTTACTTTAGATGGATTACCTTTATTGTCGAATTTATATAATTCCGACACTAACTGTAAAATTACAAAAATTATAAGGATTTCTTATAAAAGAAGATAAAAGATTTTGTAGTCTACTTACTAAGGAGTCAAGTGGAATATCGTTTTTATCTCCCAGTGTGCAAGAATCTTTCCATTTTCCATTTTCATTATAGATGTTTCATTATTAATATAAGTAGGATCCACGGTAAGGGTAGTAACGTTGTAAGGGTAGCTTGTATTGGTACAAACTAGTAAATACATACATTAGTTACCAGATAAAATATGTTATCGTTATAATGTATTTTGAGAACTTAGATTAGTTTGAAAAATTTCATTTAAGTATATGTAGATTCTTTAATGTATCTCTTAAATTTAATCTAATCATGTATATTGTTTAATAGGCTAATCTGTGTCAATAATGCATGTAATTGAACTTTTTATTCTGTTAAGAGATTTTTGTGTATTATATGCAATGTTTTTTTATGATAGTAAATATTAGTGTTATTAATTGAAAACATACCACCTTAGCATTTGATATTTTTATAATTAAAAGAACTAATTAAGGCTAAATAAATTGAAGCTTCGTTAAACATCTTAGATATTCAAGTTGATAATGAATAATAGTTTGATTCAGTAAGGTGGTCGAAATGCTAGAAGAATAGCTATCAACCTGACTAAATACAAGGAAATGGACAAACAATAATTTTATCACGTTTCAGTTGTAATTAAAATTTATCATTTATGTTTCAATTTTTACTAATAAAATATAATATTAAATTCATAATAATATGTAATATATACGTAATGCACGAAAGCTCAGGTAAGTATTAATTTTTTTTTTCAAATAATAAATGGAGTAGACGGCCACCGATGAACTAATTCTTATTAAAGACTGAAACAAACATTAATAATTGTAAATAAAAATGAAGCACGATTCTTTATTTTAATCTATTGGGGTTTTTCTTCTTTAATCTTAGATTAAGCAAATGGAGTGTTATAAATGAGGAATAGAATTTTTTGTGAAGGGCGGAGTCAATTGTTCTTTACTAACAAACCAAATTTTGTTTCAACTGTTATTTTAATTATTAAAATAATATTATTTTCAATCTTTTGAGAATACTGCAAGAAAGATAAAATATTTATTAGCGTGATTTACGTCAGTTCTATAATCAGTAGAAATAAAAATAAAAGAATTAAAAATTTTCTGTTTATAGAAAAATATATTCGAAAGGAATATAAAGGCGTTAATTAGAATGATTTGAAAATCATGGCTGATGTTGCAAGAGAAGAAATTAGAGAAGAAGAGAAGAATTAGAGAAGCAAATAATAGTAAGTGTCATTATATTAGTTAAGGATTTAAAAAATATATGAACAGAATCATACAATAATGTTGAAACAACAGGTACTAAAAAAATGCGATAAAGTACAAGAATATGACGTTATGAAATTTTTTGTCTTTATGTTTGCATACTTAACATTATTGGACCATACTGAGTGTAATAGATGAAAATCATCTATAGCTATTAAGATTATGTTTCCATGTAGTTTATGAGAGTAAGCCAGATGTATGGTTTAGTATTTTTATTGTCTGGATTGTAGAAAAAAAATATATTATATTCTTGGTTATCAAATACGAAGTTGATAGCTAATAGTTCAATTTTTGATTTGGACTAGGGCTATTTTAATGTTACTTAAAGGTAAGTCCTCCTCCCAGCTCCAGCCGCTGTCTTGTCAAATAAAGTTATAGCTATTTAAATCCGGTATATACATTGAGAGGTCCGTTAATAGAAATTCACATAATGTGAAGATTTTAGTATTGAAGATGTTTACCATATATTTCAGCCAATTAGATTTATTCATGAGTTCCCTACAGTTCCATTGCATTATTTTAAATGTGTTTACTTTTTTATTATCCATTTTTTATTTTCTATGTTATATTTATAAGTATGTATATATACTTATACTTATGTATCTGCTTATGTTGAGTGTAATTTATGTTTGATGTTATATACAGTATGTTGTTAATCTACATCTATGGAGTTATATTTATTTTTTAAATTATTCTTGTTTTCAATTGCAGATTTGTTGATATTGTTGTCGAATTTGTTACTATTTAAATTGGGAGACGTTTCTTTTAGGTTCATTGTAATTTCATTTGAGTTGCTATTTATTAAGTATTTGGAGCTTTTATTAATATTCGTTATTATATTATTTTTTTATTTTTCTTCCAATAGTGGAATATTTGCAAATTTTGTCAGATTATTTTTTTCTGTGTTGAGTACTTGTCTAGCTTGATGGTCAATTGTATTGTTTGTATTAATCATTGTTGAAAAAGATTCATTCGTTGTTGATTTTTTTAGATATTTTTATTTATTTTGATTCAAGGGGTGGAAAATTTTTGCTAAGAGATAATTGTGTGTAGTTTGGCATATATTTTGTTAGTTCAAATCTAAACGGATTCATTGTTGAGTGGTTTACTTTTGTAACCGCTTCTTTATAGGTAATGTTTGGATTTGCTTATGTCTATTTGATTAATTTATTTTTTGTGGTCATTTAGTATCAGAAGCTTTGTGTTTCTGTTTTCGTTTATTTTAACAAAATCTTCAGTTAAGCGTGATTCTGCTCAGATGATTCAAGAGATATGCGTTGCTTTTTACCATTGTTTCAAAATGCCCGAATCTGAGAGAAAGTGGTTTTCTACTATTATTTTGATTGTTTTAGAAGGCAGGAAGTCTTTAGTGTCCTTATTCCGATTCACTAGTTTTTGGCAAGCTTTAACCTTTACGCTAACGCCTCTCCAAGATGGAGGATGTTGTATATTTTCAATTATTTCGGTAGTTTCGATGCTGAAGTCAATATCGCACGCAATGTGAAACCGTGTAATCCGGCTTGTTGGAATATATGCATGCGAGAATTCTTTGGTATATATTTTAGTTGCCGATTCTACAGACCTGAAGTCGTTTGCTGAGTTGTGAGAATCAAAAATAGTTAAAATTGTTTTGACCGGCTTTAACAATTGATTGAAGCTTTTTCATGAAGTTTGGAAACTTTTTATGCAAGAAATACCCCATTCCTGTTTCTCCGAAATGTTTGATATTATCATTATTGTTTGAAATTTCTCCTTAAATCTACTGTAGATTTATGGATAAATGGACCATTGCGTTGATACTTATATCGGTTTTTTTAAATATTATAATCGAATTCAGATTTTAGGTTAATATAATTTAGTTTTATATTTGTTGGAAGAATAAATTCATCATTTATTTCAGTATCTTCGCGCATTCTTTTATGTGAACTTACTTAACCCCCAGCCATTTTAAATGAATATGGTTGGGATCAGTTGCCCATGGAAATTAAATTATTTATTTCAGTCATGCGTACCAACTTAGGAAACACTTACTCACGTATTTTTATAACTCGATGAGTCTGTCTTTATAAGTATTTATATTTAAATTTTTATATAACCTTGATTCAGATATTTTGATATTTCTTATGAAAATTTCCTATGGCTTTCTTATGGCATGCTCCTTGATAGTCAGGTCTGTATGTAAAATTGTGGTTAGTATTTTTAGAGGAATTTTATAAAGAAGTTTTCATGACTTGTAGGCATATCTAAACATTTACGCAATTTTTATTAAACTATCTACTATCTAATCAAAATTGAGTGAATGAAACGTTAAAATAAATTTATTTCCGTTCTAGTAGTTCAGCGTGACGCTGCGATCGTGATATTCAGCGCTTTTAAGTTTTCTGTAGTACGCCAAACTATCGCAGTTCAGGTAGCTATAGTTCCGTTATGGTTCAATTACGTTAAATAGCGAATACAGATATAATACTACTGAAATTCTTGCAGGAAAATCGTAATTTTAAATTTTACTATATACATAAAGGAAAAAATATTCTGTAATTTTGAAAAGATCCGCAAGTCTTGAACACTTATTATTAAAAAAAAACTTTCAAATATGGAGGCAAACATACTGGGGTCGGAAAATGTCTATTTATCTCTCTAATGGATAATGTATTACTTTAAAATTACACTAACTATTTAGCTATATTCTACGAGCTCGTCACATGCAAGTAGGCAGTGAAATTAATATTTATTGCTGAGAGAAAATTGAATGTAAATAAATTTTATAATAATTGATATGATCTATACTGACGAAAGTGATAGATCCGTGCAGTGAAATTCATTTCCTTTATTCTAAGAAGTCACAGATACAAACACTGTTAGAAATCTGATAATTTTCAATAGTGTTTTCCATACGACGCGCACGTAATTCAAACTAATACGAGATATATGAAGTATTCTAACAACAATGATTATAAACGTAATAATTTTATGTTATTATTACTATAATTACATTATGGTTATTATATACAGGTATTTCATACAGATGTTTCTAAATTAATATGATTTTGAATATTTTATTATTTTAACAATAAGAAATAACACATCAAAATTCTTCGAACGTTAATAAAGGGAATTGAATTATAATCAAATAATCATCTGAATTCTAAATATTTGTTAGACAATTCAAAGCGAATGAGTATAAAAGTTTTTTATTATTCAAAAACAAACTGTAAATCTTAATCCAGGTGCTTTCTGTGATCGTTATTCTTTTGGTTTTCGATCAACATTGTGATTTGGTATTTTTTAATATCAACCAAATAGATTTATATATGATTTGATAAATAAGTTAAATACTTTGAAAGCAGAGATATTAGGCCTCTGTTATAGAACCTATATCTACTAAATTTTTTGCTTTCCCGTAACAATTTAATATCGTAATACGTTGCTCGGTCGTATCTTGAACTACTGTCTTAGATATATAGGGAAAGAGTTCTCCACATGACCTAATTAACAGCTGAGAAAGGATTTTGGAAGGTAATTAGCTCCACTAAATAAACAGCTCACTGTGATTTAGAGCCAAAATGCATCGATAGACTGATAATTTCAATGTAGAAAGAAATGCAATTAATAAGGTTTGCTCTTTCAAATTTAAATAGTTGCAGCTCTATTGTCCGGGGGATTACCTATTGAGCTTCAAATCATTGGCAGACTCAGGAGTAATATAGGTCAGTTTTTCTGAAAATGGGAAATATGCTACGAAGGAAATTTATCACATTGATCTCACGTGTACATCGACTTTTCTTTGAATGGTTCCAAAAATGCCGTTATAGTTCGCACATATGTAACGATGAGTTGATATAGAAGCACCTCGACATATTCCAGGAAAATGTAGAGCTATGGCTTTATAGCTTCATTATATGACTCACAATATATGATTATTTTCGTGCAGCAGCGGTTCGGAATTCGTTTGAACCATTGGAATAAATGGAGCAACATGGCAAACATTCGAATCTAAGGGCTAGATCAGCCACGAAACTAGTATATTGTCTCCCTCTTCTCGGTATTTGGCTGCACTGATCCGCCTCTCATTTAAATAGAGTTACGAAATCATGCAGAAAATTAAAGGAAACGCACACAAGAGTATTGACAAGTTTTTTAAGGAGCACAGAGAGAGCCGGAGTTCGCGGTGGAGTGTGAAAAATTCAATCACAGTCCACTTCACATGTATAAGATGATTTTAAACGAAACAGATGGGGCGTGGAATTTACGAGGTCAGACAATTAAGTACTGCAACCGATTTTATTTTTCGGCCTGTGGTAACACTGCGAATCTGTAACTCTGACACCGTATTAGTAGATCCCTATTCTCTCGATTGAGACCTTGAAGACCCTTGTATGATCATTTCTTCGGCAGTTGTTTAGTGTTTTGGAACAACACGCGAGTAGTGCATGTTACGAAAATGGAACAGAGAAATTTAGAGCAACGGTGCGCGAAAAAATTTTGTGCGAAACTCAGCGAAACCGCGACAGAAACTTATGAAAAAGTCCTTATCTATATGGTAGTGAAGCCCTGTGTCGTACTCAGATGCTTCGGTGGCATGCCTATTTTAAACACTGTGAGAGCGTAAAGACGAGGCGCGGAGCGGCAGGCCAATTCAAGTGCGAACCGACGCGAATGTGCAGCGCGTCTTCGCACTTGTTCGTCAAGACCGGCGATTGACCATTCGAATGTTGGCTGACGAGTTGAATATTAACTGGAAAACAGTTAAAAAGATTTTAACCGAAGATTTCGCCATGAAAAAGCTGTGCGCGAAGATGGTATCGAAGAACCTTTCAGATGAGCAAAAGCCCATCGAATGAACATCGCTCAAGATTATCTCGAGCAGGTTAAAAGTGATCCTACTCTTCTCGATTGATTTATTACTGTTGATGAAAGTTTGCTTTTTCAATATGACGCCGACAGTAAACAACAAATCCAATAGTGTTCATTTATTTCGTCGACAGCATAGGGGTGAGTCACAAAGAGTTTGTACCTCCTGGACAAAACGTAAATCAAGTATTCTATCGCAATGTGCTCGAAAAATTACGAAAAAGGATGCGCAGAGTGCGTCCAGAGAGCGTGAAGACTTAGGTTCTGCATCACGACAATGCTCCTTGTCACAGTACGTTCAGTGTCTCTCAGTTTTTGGCGTCTAAAAGCATCTCAACGTTACTGCAACCATCCTATTCAGTGGACATGTCAGTCTGCGACTTTTTCCTATTTCCATTCATTCATTTTGACTCCGTTGAAGAGATGCAACAATCTATGACGAGGATACTTGAAGAGGTCCCACAAGGATTGTTCCAAAATTGTTACGAAAACTGGAAAACTCGCTGGAATAAGTGTGTAGATGCAGACTACTTTTAAGAGGATCGCAGCTATGTACCTTAATTTTTATATATAATTTATTTTTGAATTTGGTCGCATTACTGAATTGTATGACCTCGTACTAAGAAAAAAAAAAAATTTATTTTCTAACTCCCGAACCATGGGTACAATTTATTAACACCAATTGTTTCAATTATACACACACTTATATTTACTCACATGCATTACAATCTTTGATTCCTCTTAACAAAAGGGGATTACGCCTAGCGATCGCGCTTGGGAATTGGCACGATATTCACTGCGTCTCTACTCAATAATCTGCGCTGACCCACTATTCATTTCCTCGTCTCGACTACCAAAGTCTCGGGAGCTCTGGGCTCGATCGATCTCTGCTACGCACTCTAACACTCCACACCGGCAGGAACTCGCTTGCACGCACTACACCCGACACAAACAGAAATGAAACCGGATCTTAATTTATTCGTTCTTCTCGACGCTGATATATGCCCTCTGAGGTTGACCGGCGGGCACGCTCCCTCTCGCTGTGTCCACTAAGTGGACGGTCGCGACTGTTTTTTCCAATTGCACATAGGTAGGCGTTGTCTCCTCAGCGGTTGGCTCGAGGCGATTTGTCGCTCTCCATCTCTCTCTCTCGAGCTCCAGCTGTCTGCGGGCTCCTTTTCTTTCTCGCCGAGGACTCGAACTCTGTCTCTTTCAATAAAACGGCGATGTGGTACACTGAATCTTAAGTATTTCGACAAGTTTTCTCCCCGTCGACGGTAATTGGGTCCATAGTAATCAGCATTGGCGTGTGCCATGAACTTGCTACCAGTAGTTAAAATAGTGGTATGGGGCGGGGACAACCGTAGGATTCGTCAGAATGGCTTCTAATCTCCAAACATAACCCCACATATGGGCATGGCTTAGCGACTTTTTTTCTAAAGGTGGTTCGTGGACGTTTTTCCTTCTCTTATTAGAGAATGCAGACTTTTTCTTCCGGTGTATTCCGGTGTCAACATAACGACACCTCCCGGTCCAACAAAATGAACTCCCCATCCTGGGGAAGTGGTCGATGCACCTGGTGGTGTCGACGACCTTGGGGATGATGGGAGCGCTGACATAAAATCCTTGATTTCCAGCTATCGCCTCGTGTTGTGCGACTTCACCTTGTGCCGCCTGCTCGACCTGGTGCCGAGAACCCTTTCTGGCTCCATATCCCGCGGGGCAACTACAACCACTGCGATGTGTTTAATTAACAGTTTCGTGGGAAGGACCCCGCAATACCTGCCACGGTCCCTTCTCCATGATTATATCTAACGTTTCTTTCACCGCTCGTGAAATGGCTGACACGTGCGCCTTCGATAGATGTCTATTCGAGCCATCGATCCTTACGGCCCCATAAATTTCGGCTCTAACTTTGCAGAAAAATTTCTTACTGCATCGGAAAGTATCTGAATTCGTCGCAAGACTCTATCTCCTACGTAAAATCGCAGATCACTCCTACCCTTATTGAAGTAGCGCTCTATGGTGCTAGTAGGGATATATGGTGTATACGATAAAACTTCCCATCCGAACTCCCGTAGCTTCTGACGAGTCATCAACGAAGTGTGTGGTCTGGTGTTGTCCTGGTAGTACACCACATTCTTCTTGTTGGCCAATTGTGGACGCTTCTGGTCGATAGCCTGCTTTAAGCAGTCCAGTTGTTCACAGTAAATGGTAGAATTAAGCGTTTGGCCATATGGGAGCAGCTCATAGTGGATGATTCCCTTCCAATCCCACCAAACACAAAGCAAAATCTTCCTGGCCGTCAATCCCGGCATGGCCACTGTTTCAGACGGTCCACCGGCCTTGGACCACAACCGTTTTCGCTTGATATTATCGTATGTGATCCATTTTTTGTCGTCAGTCACCATCCGCTTGGGTCGAGTTCGTTCCGTTCAGCAGCACATCGTAGGCGCTGATTCGGCCCAGAAGGTTTTTTTGCGTCAAATCACGCGGCACCCAAACATCAACCTTTTTTTGTATTCAGTCCTTCCACAGATGGTTTAAAATGGTTTGGTGACTAATTCTAATCTTCTGGGCAATGTCACGAGATGCCGCATGCCAGTCTACCTCGATAAATTCCATGATTTCATCGGTATTCGTTGTCACAGGTCTTCCGCTTCCTGGCTTATCCATGGTGTCGTTTTAACCATTCCTCTGCGGTTCGAAGGGATAGCGTGCCATCTCCCAAAACACCATTAAACTCACGGATCGTTTCGCTAGCGGATTTGACGAAGGAAAATTTTAAAATAGCGCGAATTTCGGCGTTAGTGAACTCCATATTTACACGTCTATAACTTTTGAACGCAATATCCAAACTAATCATGTATAGCGTCGTTTTGTACCTTATGTCAAAACCTTTCAAATGATGTAAGGATTGGCAGATACCAGCTCTGTAGCGCTTGGTACATAGCCGCGAAATTCATAAGACAAAAAGAAGGAAGGGAGATATTTGACAACCTAATATAATGATTTAATTATAATATAATAAATTTACATAATATAATGAATATATTATATAACAATCAATATAATAAATAATTATTAAATCACATAATACGATGAATTCGAAGTAAATCAGATGATTCTCTTTTCCGCGAGTGCACTTACTCGTCGCGAACTCTTTCTCTGTCCTCGAACGCCACTACTAATCTCTATCCTTCTTCACTTGTCACTATGGGATCCAATAACGGATCGTCTCGGTGCCTATATAATCGCGCCCTTTCTACCGCCCAATCTCGTTATTTCATTGGGTTTTTCCGTATATACCACGGATCGTTCATCTCTCCAAACCCAGCTACGTCGTATTCTTCGCTCTCATATAGGCGAGATAGTGCGTCAGACACGTGATTCAGCTATTTCATAGTCTGCTATCTCATTGTTAGAGCTCAGTACCCATCTCGTTAATCGACCCTGCCGGCTGTCTTAAATTTTTCAGCCACCGTAGAGCACTGTGATCTGTGATTACAGTGAATTTATATCCTTCTAGATATGGGCACAATTTTCTTATTGCCTATATTACGGCTAGGCATTCCTTTTTCGTTGTCCAATAATTTTGTTCGGCCGGATAGAGTACTCGGCTCACATACACTACTGAATGCCCACCATCCTTACTCTCCCGCGTTCAAACGCCGCCGATAGGGGTAATACTTGTATCACTTTGTACGATAAAAAATCTTGCAAAAATTCGACCGCGCTAGCATAGAGGCTTCTGCAGGTGCCCTTTTCGGTGCTTCAAACACCTCACGCTATTCTTCTCCCCACTCCCACGCGTGACTTTTTCGCAGAAGCTTCACTAATGGTATCTTCATTTCAGAATCCCCCTTTCTGAAGCATGCGTCCCATTCCACCATTCTTGAAAAACGGCGCAGTTGTTTCACATTTTGCGCCTTCGGATACTCAATTACGGGTACAACTTTTTCTGGATTCGAACGTAAACTCTCTTCATCCAATGAAAACCCCAGATACGCTACTCAACTATAACAGAACTCACACTTCTTCTCATTGATTACTAACCTGGCCCTATCTAACTTCTGAAGCACTATTTTTAACCAACGTAAACGTTTTTCAAATTCTTCTGTTACAATAATAATACCATCTAAATGTCAGAATATATACGGCTCAAATTCGAGCCCAAACAAAGCGTCGACGAGCCTCTGATAGGTCATCGACGCGTTTTTCAGGTCGAACGGCATTCTAACAAGTCCCAACCCCGGAATTGCTCGCACTAAAGGTTTTATGCTCAACTCGTCCATTGGCACCTGAAAATAGCTTGTCTTAAGCTGATTTGTGTAATATACTTTGTCCTACACAATTTGGCTAGAATCGCATCCAATGTCGATATCGGGTAAGCATATTTCTGCAATATCTTATTAAGGTCGTGGAAGTCGACGAAAAATCGGTAGCTGTCGTCCGATTTTTTTACTAATATCGGCGCACTATTCCAGTCACTGATGGAAGTTCGATCACTCCTTTTATAATCGTTCGACTTCCTCCGAAGCTATCTCGAGCATTCGCGGCGATATTCGCCGTAAGCGAGGCTTCATAATCGCAGCGCTCTGAACATCGATGTAATGCTCAGTCAAACTGGTCACATTTAATTTTGTGGGCCACGAACTTAGCATCGCTTTTTTCATCCACTCTATCTTTATAATTATAATAGTTCCATAGTAACATGATATCAGTTTATCTCCAGACGTCGAGCAATAATGTAATTAAAATAAAATAATTTTTAAATTTTTAGTAGTTTTCATTTAAATAAATAGCATATGCAATTTACTCTTTGCAAACATTATTTATAAATTATTGCAACTTTGAAGCTAGCATTTTCTAACGTTTATTGCGATTTGTAATACATTTATTAATAATAAGTTATTTATAGTTTGTAGTAATACATACTAATTATAATGATCATTGAAAGTATAAACCTAATAATTAGAATTATTAATACTAATATTTTATCATCATCGTTATAGTATATTCATTTTATTATGTACACAAAATTTTTAGTTATTATTAATAGAAAAGTATTGATAAAATTAAATGCCTTTTACAAATATATATGCTATTTTATATATTCCTTTTCTCTTTCCATTCTATAACTTTAATCTTATAATAGATATAAATCTAATGGTGGATATAATGCATACAAAAAAATACAGAAAAAATAATAAATAACATTAGAAAACACTTTTTACTAATTAGATCTAATTAATTATATGATAAGATTTTAAAGATACATCTATATTCAAAAACTAAATCTAGTCTTTCAAATAGACCTGCTTTATATTTTTATCAAAAATTCAACAATTTGGATTTGGAAAAAGGAAAGAGGTTATACGTAATAAAATATTAGAATTGAGCCAAAACTAGAAAAAATTTTATTAGGCTTTGGTGAGGAAAAGCCAATATAGGCATAAAAATCTCAACGATGAATAATGTTGTGCGCGCACCAAGAAAATACAATACCTTAAAGTACGATACAATAGTGCAAGTCCGGCAAGGCGGCGCGGCACTTCAGAATATTAATCTAAGTCGCAACCGACGCAAGATATTACAAAATACGCAAGCGACGTGATGTGCGGTGCGAGATAATTAATGAACGCAACCGGTGCAGTGATCGGCGCGAGATATTTAGATTTCGAGCGTGGCCGACACTACTTTTTAATATTAAATGAGATATGGAATTTCACAGAATGGAATCACGATTATAAAATATCAGGTATGTGAATAAGTCTTTCCCGTTTTTTTTTTTTTCAAATTTTGAGCCTTTATTGTGAAAAAATGGTTACAAATGAATTATTGAAAGTATTGGCCATCGCTAGCTACAACTTTTTCCCATCTTTCTGGCAACATACGAATCCCGTTGCGAAAAAATTCGACCGGTTTGGCCTCTATCCAGTCATCCACCCATTTTTTGGCTTCCTCGTAGGAATGGAAGTGCTGGTCAGCCAGGCCATGCGTCATCGATCTGAAGAGATGGTAATCAGACGGAGCAACGTCTGGACTATACGACGGGTGGGGTAGGACTTCCCATTTGAGCGTTTCTAAGTATGTTTTCACCGGCGGTGCAACATGTGGGCGAGCATTGTCATGTTGCAAAATAACTTTGTCGTGCTTGTCGGAGTATTGTGGCCGTTTTTCTCGCAGTGCGCGGCTCAAACGCATCAATTGTCGTCGATAGACCTCGCCTGTGATCCTTTCATTCGGTTTCAGAAGCTCATAGTAAACCACACCTAGCTGGTCCCACCATATACAGAGCATGAGCTTGGCGCCATGAATATTTGGCTTGGCCGTCGATGATGATGCATGGCCGGGTAGTCCCCATGATTTTCTTCGCTTCGGATTATCGTAACGTATCCACTTTTCATCGCCAGTCACGATACGATGCAGAAAACCCTTTCTTTTATGTCGCTGAAGCAGCTGTTCGCAAGTGAAAAAACGCCGTTCGACGTCTCTCAGCTTCAGTTCGTACGGCACCCAATTTCCTTGCTTTTGGATCATTCCCATGGCTTTCAAACGCTTGGAAATGGTTGTTCGGTCAACTCCCAATGCTTCAGCAAGTTCTTCTTGCGTTTGACAAGAATCTTCATCAAGCAAAGTCGCCAATTCTCGATCTTCAAAGATTTGCGGCCGCCCGGAACGCTCCTTGTCTTCCACGTCGAAATCACCGCTTTTGAAGCGTCGAAACCATCCGCGAACGCTTGAATCATCGACACAACCTTCTCCATAAGCCTCCTGAAGCAATCGATGCGTCTCGGCAGCAGATTTCTTCAAATTGAACCAATAAAGTGAAACTTCCCGCAAATGACGTCGACTCGGCTCAAATTTCGACATTTTCACGATATCAAAAATTTATGATGCGAAAAAATTTTAACTAATGTGTTAGTATGGAATTGTTGACATATGAATAAGCTTTGATTATGACATATGTAACCATTGAATACTCGCACAGTATTGGTGGCGCCATCTCTTACAAAAAACGGGAAAGACTTATTCACACTCCTAATAAAAATCTAATAAATGGAATAAAACGCAGAGCTTATAACACTAAAACAAGAACCTAAAGCTCGATATAATTAAAACAAATCCTACGAACATGGAGCGGTTCTCAAATTCTCAAATTGTATCTCGCTGGTCCCGTCGAAATGTCCTCCTAGTAGAAAACAACTGCTCGCTCAACATGATGAGTTCGTCACTCGCCCAGTTCCCCCCCCCCCTCACTATTACTGGCGAAGCGAGAACGCCCAACGCCACCCCTGCGCACAGAACAAGAGTGACGCGCAGACTGATGCGCCGCTATCTCGCGCGGCCGGACCATCGCACTACGTTTCCGACGGAATAAAAACTTTGCACATGTACAACTTTTCTTCTAAAATTCCATATTTATATGAAATTGTATAACAATATGATTTACGTAAATTTATTAAGAAGTGTTACGTGTGTAACCCCCTGTAGTATAACTTAAAGTATATTTAAGTAATTATAATTATTTAATTTTATGCTTTTTTAATAATATAGAAAATTGTTTCAAATATAATTATTAATAAAATAATCTAAATAACAGCTTATGCGCTGTTAATTTTGAATAACACAAAAAATAAACAGCAAGTTTACAAGTTATTTTTATATAGAAATCAACACTTAAAAAGCATAAAATTTTTAATGAATTAAAATTATTGTTAAATAAACATGATTTTAATATATTAAGACAAAAACTATTCTAGAATTAAATTATAAATTAGTTCACTGATATAGTCAGATGTGCTACTGACTGTGATAAAGGGAAACAAATAATATATGTTGTTCTTTATGTTATTTAACGTCGCTCAATTTATGCTTCCAAATACCGGTGCTAATCAGCAACGGAGGTCTACGATGTGTTTGTAAACAAAGCACATGTAAATTATTACAGCTGTGCTTATGTCAATCGGCCGAGACCGGGATTTGAACTCAGATCACTAAGTTACTAGTCCTTCGCTCTAGCGATTGAACCATCATAGGCCTCTTCTCAGATAAGTTACATTAAGTTTTTCTAAATGAAAGCCAGATAGCTTGTCATGGTGCAGTCATCGGCGGCTCTCTCGTATATTTATAGTTACGGATACGGCATTAACGGGGCAGATCATGAGAGAGAGAGAGAGCAAGAGAGAGAGAGAGAGAGAGAGAGAGAGAGAGAGAGAGAGAGAGAGAGAAATATGAAACATCTTTTCTCTACGCTATTGTTTCTATGCTCACCGTGGTATGTGTATAATAACTATACATAGTAAAATCGAGGTATGTTTTCTTAGGCAGACCTTTATGTATAATTTGATATGCGTTACCAGAGCTCCGGCACATGTTTCACGTTTTAGTATTTTTATACGTATTGGGACTAAGTTTATAACCGAAATCGGACACGATGAAGAACCGAACGTACGCCTCACCTGAACCCTCTCTCACTTCTTCATCATGATCAGCTTTCTCGCTATCGAAAAAAAACAATCAATGCTCACTTCCTCCCATTTCTTTCAGAGTTTCAGAGAGTTTTCGCCTTCATTTTCTAATTTCAGTCTTTCGATCGAAAATCCCAGTCCTGAGTTTTTGATTCGCTATTAAAAATTGGTAAATGATTTGAAAACTAAGAATGAGTCGCTTAAAGTTAATTTTATTACTGTATTTACGTACCCAAAATCTATACAGATATGGTAATCTGTCTAATCAATTCTCGGAAACCAGATATATATTTGTATATGTTGGGAATATATCTTGGGAAATTTTTGCGCTACGATTACCAATTATGAATCTACATACATTTTTTTCACTTCAGTTCATGTTTAATCATCAACTTTAGCATTTCTCTGCTTTTTTTAAAGTTGATCCGTTGTATTTAGCACATATTTCTTTATAGCAAGCAGTATCTTGTGAAAAGTGAGTATCGTTTTAATTTATATATGATATAACCTTACTCAAATACGAAGCATAAGGTAAGAAATATTTTACCCAAAGAGATTTCTGTATCTATATTTGAACGTAATATGAAATTTATCTTTAATATGTACATTTTATTACTTTATAAATACGCTTCTTCTATTTTATTCCACAATATGAGCTTATCTCGCACAAGCAAACACTGATTCTCTGAATCTCTTGTTGCCTACCTAACTCATATAGTGCCGTGAGTTCAAGAAGTGGTTTTAAATATAATTAGGTTCATATGTAATTTTTCGGTCAATTTATAATTATAATACTACAATATACGTGGTAGATTAGAAGGATATGCAAAAGGGGGTGTTATTATTGTTTGGTGTGTGTCACGAATTCATCCCATCACATTATTATGAATTTATTATTCTATTTTATTATTAAGTGTTGTAAATTATATTGAAAACTAAAATTATTAATAAATAATATAATTATATTAAAATTGTACAATAAAATAATAATTTAATAGTAAAATAACATTTGAATCGTAATTACAACCTAAATAATGCTAAAATATATTTGCTTCAATTCGTAGTATTAATTTCGATTATTTTTGAATTTAAAATTTAATAAATTATTAGCGTTTTAAAGCTCTTTACATAAAAGCATTATTAACTTTGTTCGCCACTAAATTTATGAGTTCGTTTTACATAATTTTTTAAAGTAATGTTGAAAGATTGTTCCTCTTATTGCTAAAGCTAAATTATTTTATATTAAAATATCAAACTTGACAAGTATTTACAATTGAATAACAAATTCATTGTAATTATTAGTATAAAATTTAACATAATATAACACTTAACGTCATATTAACCTACTGTTCCGAGTGTTAGTAGACTACTAAATATTATAATGCATTTACCATTATATTTTATTACTTAAGTGTTGTAAATTTTATTCAAAAATAAAATTATAAATTACATTTATAAATTTTTATTTCGACTGAAACGTGAATAAATTGTTGAATATTTGTTTTCCTGCATTTAGTTAGTCTGACACTTATCCATCGAACATTTCGATAACGCTACTGAGTCTCAAACTACATATTATTGATTATCAATTCGAGTATCCAAAATGTTTATAAAACTTTCGTTTTATTTAATCCTAACTACAGTTCTTTTAATTATTAAAATAGCAAACGCTGGCGTGGTAAGTTTTCAATTAATAGCATTGAATCACATATTATAATAGAAATTCATGGACTAGCCTATTCAAGGGGATGCATGATTACATTAAATTCAGGAGATACATTAACCATCTTTATATTATTACAATGAAGAATCTATATTTTGTATCATGGCATGTTTCAAGCCAGATAGACGTCATTTGCGGAAAGCGCTGCTTCTATTCTTTCATATGAGGAAAAGCATGTCAAACAGCTATCGTTTGCTTTCGGAAACGTATGGGGCAGAATGTATTGGTGAATGGATATGCCAAGAGTGATTGAAATGGTGCAAAAGTAGTGATTTTGTAGTTGATGATAAGGATGGATTCGGAAAAGCGATAAGTTTTGAAGACGAGAAGATTAGACGCTTTGCTGAATGAAGATTGGGCGCCATTGGACGTCACACGAAAAAGACGTTTTCCTACAATTAGAAGCATGTGGATTCATTCAATAGGTTAAAAACTGGGTGTCATATAAATTGAAGCCGAGAAACGTCGAATAGCGATTTTGCATGTCCGAAATGTTGCTGCTGCGGTATAAAAATAAATCACTTTTTTATCGTATTGTCACAAATGACAAAAAGTGAATTTGTTATGATAAACCGAAGCTTAGAAAATCATATAGAAAGCCTGGTGAGAGCGCCCAATCGACGCGGGAATGAAATATTCACGTAAATAAGATCATGCTCTGCATATGGTGGTATCAAAAGGGAGTCGTATACTACAAACTGCTTCCGAGTGGTGAAACCATCAAAGGACTATTGTTTCGAAAGCAACTTATTCTTTTGAAGCGACCATTAGAGGAAATGCAGTCAGAATATGAGACTACGGATGAGTCCGTCATTTTTCATCACGATAAAGCTCGGCCACACGTTGCGGCTCCGATCAAAAACTACTTGGACAGTAATGAATGACACATTCTGCCACAGCCACCTTACAGTTCATACTTAGCATCATCTGAATACCATTTGTTTATAAAGTTGCAGACCGCTCTTACGGTAATAAGCTTCAGTACAGTAGAGGGAATAAAAATTGGCTCGATATCTTCTTGGACTCAAAAGACGAGAAATTTTTTTGATTTGCAATTCATCAATTCCCAGAAAGATAGGAAAAAGTTATGGATTCCGATAGACAATACTTTGCATATGGGACATGTAATCATGTTTTCATAATAGAACCCCACAGTTTGGAATAAAACGCTGGAAAATAGATTATACTCCCAATATATTGTAACAATCTTTTATATTATAAATATTTTCTATATTTTCTAGCTGGTACCTACACAGGCTACCCTTACATACTCGAATCCTAATTTTATGAATGATCAGACATCTATAATGAAAATGGAAAATGGAAAGATTCTTGCACACTGGGAGATAAGAACGATATTTCCACTTCACAGCATTGTATGTAGGCTACAAAATCTTTTATCTTTTTTTATAAAAAATTATTTTAATTTTTGTAATTTTACAGTTAGTGTCAGAATTATATAAATTCGATAATAAAGGTAATCCAATTAAAGTAAAAGAATATGACGGAGAAATGTGTGACACAAGAGTTGCTGACCATAATAATATGCCAGAATTCTTAGTCAGATGGACCATATATGGAGGCTGTCCAACACCGGTAATATTAAACGTTCTATGTGTCTAAAGAATAGATATGTTGATATATTTGAAATTGATTTTACTGATTAATATTTTCCACTTTAAGTTTTTTTCAAAATTAGATATTACTGGTTAGGCCCTTTATTTTTATAAAATTTACAATTTATTAAGAAAGAGTAAAAAAAAAAGTCTGATACCAAAAACTCATAAACATTATCACTAAAAAATAAAATGCATAACTAAAAATAAAATATGGACGTTTTGTCAACAAGTGATCTGTTGGGCATATCAGTAGAATGAAAGGTGATCCATGTCTAGATATACAAAGATTTTGCTCAGAAAAAATCTGATAATTTAATGGCAACTTACAGATCATCTAATAATTAAAATTGTTGGCCGTTAATTGTAGTATCCCGGATTGATATTTGAGTTTCTAGCTATAAAGAATAGAGTATTTTTTCATATTTCATTTTCTTCCCGATATACTCTACTTTATATATAACTTTGCCATAGGAAATACACGACGATGCAGACGCAGGACAATACAAGTTCGACAAAGTACTAGCACCGACCGAATTTGCTGGATCTGCTCGTTTTAAAACTGTGCATACCATCTGGAATAGTGCTATTAGAATTGCTCAATTCGAAGTTATTTCTAACTATCGTTAAAAATTATTCTTGTAAAACATTGGTAGAGGTATAAAACATTGAACTAATGTTATTATTATTATATTGAATTCGGATATCTATAAAAGCATAAATATATCAATAAATACTGTTCGTGTGCAAGTTATCTTTTTTCATTATTTATTATATGATAAACCAAAATTTTCTATATTCTAACACTTCAATATACAAGGTTGTAAAACCGATCTAAATTACTATATAAAAAATATATATAAAAATAAAAATTTTTTTTATTTGTATTGTTATGATTGAGCCCCACATTCGATTTTGCTGAAAATGTATGTGATTATGTTTTTTGCAATACTTATTACGAATATCAGTGCATTTTTGCTGAAATTGAATTTTCATAGCGAAATCACTACAAAAACTATAGAAATGGTGCTTTTGGTATTTATCTCGCAAAATGAGAATATTTTTAAGAAATTTTTTTTGTAAAAAGATTCAAACAATAAAAAAATTAGCCATAAATTATATTTTCTACTAAAATATGTTAAAATTATCATTTAGTTATTTGTTCTGATTTATAAACAATAGGAAATTTCACTCATATTACATTTTAGAAAATCATATAAAAATTACTAGAAAAAAAGGTGATAACCATGATAGTATCTCAGAATTCTCATTCAGAAAAACTATAATGGGGCTGTCCAACACTGTTAATGCTACACGATTTATGTGTCTCAATCATATCGAAATCTACATACTTATAGTTGATTTTACTGATGGTGTTAAGATGAAATGCTCAAAACTAATATATGCAAATTTACAAAGAAGAAGAAAAACAAAGAGGAATAGAAATTAGACGAGATAGATGCGTGATCGGGTGATCAAACAAGTCATAAAATAAAATATAAGTAAAATTTTATACAAAATTTGTTTTTGGCATAAAAAAACCTCTGTTAGAAGAAAAGAGGAAAAAAACCTAAAATAAATACTGTAAATATAAACTTACGAAATTTCTATATTATAGTTGAACTAATCATTCAATATGTATCGCTCGCAAAGTGCACTTATCTTATCAGTCGCTCGTGCCTTAGAGAAGTGTGAGAGGTGCACTGCCACAGCAGTACCGGTCCGACATCTCTTAAAATCACCGTCCCTGTTGTGCAAAAGGGAATTAAAATTCGTCTTGTAATTTGTACCTCAGAGGTAAGTAAACTACCTCTACGAGGCAGGTGCCCATGCGCACCGTTCACCTTGCATATAAACAGACCACTGCACACATTTATTATATAACAGCGCGTCGCGTACAAAAATACAATTAAAACTACGTAATACGGAAAATAACGAAAACAACCAGCCCTTTACTCGTCTGAGACGCGAATGCGCGTTGCGACACTACAACGACTCTCAAAAAATTGTTCTCGCTTTAAGTCCATATTGCTAATATTCTATAGAATAAATATAAGATTTACGACATAGAAATGCATATACACTATACATACATACATTCATATGCCTTATTATATTAAACGCGGGGAATCTATAGCTTACGTAAGCCAAGCATGAACATTCCGCCCGCTTTCGTCCAATGGACGAAATAAACACTATTGGTTTATTTACTAATTAGCATGCTTGGAAGTATATCTTTTTCTAACGATATGTACGAGAGTGGATTGATAAGTTTCCGGCCTGGCCAAGAGATGGCGCCACTAGGCCTACCTTGAGGTAGCGTTCTATAGTACCATCCTTAGATAGCTTATAGCGATAGTTTCAGTCCGATCGCCATGTTAATTTAGGTTTTTTAGAGTTAGGTTAATTTAGAGCACGCTGAATAAGACGTCTCTGTGTTTTTCGTAAAAATGGAAAAACTGGAAAATCGTGCTGTCATCAAATACTTTTATTTGAAGAGGTTAACGCCGAAGGAAATTAAAGAAGAGATTGACTCAACACTGGGGACATCCTCCCCATCATATTCAACCGTTAAACAGTGGTGTATCATATAAACAGTTAACCGTAACCGTTAAATAGTGCTGAAAGACCGCAGATTAAAAGTGCGTGAGATAGCTGAGACCTGTAAGATGTCATATAAACGTGTACAAAATATTTTGTACCAACATTTCTATGTGGAAAAGCTCTGTGCAAGATGGGTGCCGCGTTTGCTAAAAGTCGACCAAAAATTGATTCGAAAGAACATTTCTACCACCAATTTGGCGTTGTATAAGCGTAATCAAGGGAATAAAGGGAAAGGTGCAATGAAAAGGAAAAAATGTATATTAAGTATATGCACATTATAGTGAGTATACTGAGTATATTGAGTATATGCACAAAATGTATATTGAGTGTATTAACCTTACTATTTATAGAATACGCGCGCGGCTATTACTAAGACTTATGTATATTTTAATTAGTCCGACTCAATCCTGAGCGGCTCCTATCGCGGGATACGATGCATTATAACTTTGCCATAGGAAGCACATGATGATGCAGGCGCAGCATAATACAACTTCGCAAAACCACTGCCACCAATCGAATTTGCCGATTTTGCTCGTTTGCAAACTGTCCATACCTGAAATAGTGCCAATAGAATCGTCCAATTTGAAGTTATTTCGTTAATCATGGACAATTATTCTTATAAAAATTTTGTAGAGGAATAAAACGTTTAACTAATTTTCTTATTTTATAGTAGTGTATTCGGATAATTATAAAAACATAAATATATCAATAAATAGTTTTGTTCTGAAAGTTATCTTTTGTTATGATCGATTATATGATAAATTCAAATTTCCTATGTTCAGACATATTAGTATTGGATATTGGCAATCCGATTTAACATACAATATGAAATATTTATAAAAATAAAAAACTTTTCACTCCACACATATTTAAAAATATGAGTTTCTTCCATATAAAATATATATAATCAGAAAAAATGTAATTAGTAGGATTATAGAAGTTTAACAGAGAGATAAAGCAACAAGAGCGGACACCTTACGAGGGATAAGAGAAACTACTACTGAAAGCTGCGTGCGGGCTTGTTGCTCTTATGCTTACTATTCTATGCTATTATCTCTCTATCTCTCTCTCATACTTTATTTCGCTAAACCAATTTTCTACGATAATTAGATATTTATACTAATTACGTTATATTGAATAAAATCAAATAAAAAAGAACTATTATTTAACGAAACCTAATTAGATATATATTAATGAGATCCACCAACGTTATGAAGCAACGCTGAAACTTTGCCACCCAACGTTGATCAAGAAACTTTTATTTTTGAACTCCGTTCAAAATGTTTTCTCAGTAAAAACAAAACTATTGGCCGGATGCACAATCAATATATTTAAAACACCACAGATCTCTACTGATCTATTTTCTCCAGGAAAACATTGGGAACTGGTTTTTCAGCTCAGATACTTTATAAATTATTAATGTTTATATCCACGATCTGGCACTTCGACTTTTTAAAAACACTCTATTATCATTTTACTCCTTTTTTCATCATTAGTATTAGTAACTAACATGTATAGATCACCGATACCATAAACATCTTGATGTTTATCTCATTATACCCATGCGTATGTATGATTCATTCATTAGCCTGTGCAACCTCGACCGCAACGATTACTACACACACACACACACACACACATTCCAGTGTGGAGTTTTGTTGCTTTCTCCCATCTGGCGCCTCCCCAGGTTGCGGATAGGGGATGGCTCGCTACAATTTGTAGAGGGCACTGAGGAAATAAAATACTCAGGGCGGACAAAAAAAGCTACTAGGGAGGGTCTCCCGAATTTAAAGCCAATTATGATTAATGTTTGGTATAAACAAGGATATACCCCAGGGAGTAACTCCGGTAAGACCGGTCAATCTCCTCACCGATTCCGATAGAGTGTAAGCCTCTATGGTCGGCGGTAGCCCATCGAATTCTGGGGAGGGCAAATCATACATCATCATAGACAGTACATTGGACACTAAGAGATATGTCATGATGGATCAAGTCGATAGTATTTCTGGTCGAGAAATTTCTATCACGCACAGAAACAATCATCTGGAGCGACTTGGAGAGAAGATCAGCTAACTGTTGGATTTTGTGAAAGATAGGCATAACGTGCACAAGACCATTAAGGATCTTGCTCGTACTATTAATGCTTCATACAAATGCATCAGTATGGCAGAGGTTGATCTGTTGCAGTATCACCATCCCGGTACTCATGAAGTGGTGACTCAGACTACGCCGAGTCTACGCTCTGATACCAAACGAAGCGCAGCCGAAGGGATAGAGTCCACTCCTAAAACAGTAGGTAGTAAAGAGACGAAAGAACGATCACTGGTCTCAAGGATACTATCAGAATCAGTTGGAGTACCTACAAGGAAGTCTGATGCCAAGGAACATCAATGGTAGACCATCAAGCGCAAGAAGCCCAAAGGCAAAGATAAGAAATTACCTAGTGCACGCAGGCTTAGTAGACGAAATAGATCTAATTCTATCTTGATTAAGGCCAATGAAGGAGTTACATACGCGGAGATACTGTGTCAAATAAAGAATGACTCGAAGTTATCTCATGTGAAGAATGAAGTCAACAGGATATGCAGAAATGCAAGCGGTGGCCTGGTCTTCAGTTAGAACGGACAGTCAAAAATGCACATGAATTGGTTCGCATTGTTGAAACTAAGGTTGGCCATAGCACATCCACTTCGGTCCGGACGAATCTTATTACATTGGAGATTAAAGATATACACGAGATTACTACAATGGATGAAGTCTTAGAGGCTCTGAAATCATACCTCGAACTAGAGCAGACTAACATTGTAATCGCTCGTTCCTTGCGGCAAGCTTATGGGGGTACTCAGACGGCGGTAGTGTTTGTACCATACAGCCACACAACTGAGTTACAACGTGCAGGGCATTTTCGCATCGGATGGGTCAGCTGCAGAGTTCGAAAAAAACAAAAATAAGGCGTTGCTTCAGGTGTTGGCAAACTGGCCATTTAGCGGCCGTCTGCTCGGGCCCTGACAGAACTAATCTTTGCAGGCACTGTGGAGGAAAAGACCATCTATCCAAGCTGTGTGTAAGCGAGCCCTGCTGTTTACTCTGTAGATGTGAAGAAAAAAAGGACATTAACTATCCAGTATACAGCTATAAGTGGCCGATCACTGTGGAGTTTTTAAACAGACATAAAACATGAGAATACTCCAACTGAATACTAAACATTGCGTAGCGGCCCATGATTTGCTGAAACAGACAATAAAGGACCTAAGACTAGACATTGCTGTAATCTCTGAACCATATTGTGACAGGGACAGACCACAGCGCTGGATAAGTGATACAAGCAATAGAACGGCCCTATGGATTGGTCAAAATAGGCAGGTACTAAAGCAATCTAGTTATCGGAGCGAATTGATATCCTGGGCTAAAATACAGGAAATATACAAGTTTGACGGATAAGCAGTTTGAAATTCTTGTAGCTAAATTAGTTGATGAGGTCATGGGTAAGAAACCATTATTAATCGCTGTCGATTTTAACGCGTGGTCCACAGCCTGGGGAAGCGCTTCAACAAAGAACAGAGGTAGTGTGCGGATTGATGGCTTTATTTCTCTTCAACTCCACGTGGTTAATAAGGGCTTTGAATTCACTTTCCTTCGGGGAGATAAACAATCAGTCATTGATGTAACATTCGCCAATGATGACCTGATTCAGCGGATATTTAATTGTAGAGTAAGCGACCTTCACACTCACAGTGATCACAGGGCGATCTTATACGAGATTTTAGAGAAGAAAGTGAAGAACAAGTGCAATGAGTGGATGCCCACGCGGCAATGGAACATCAGATCGCTAGATTGTGAAGTGTTCACCACTATCTTATCAGAAGAGCGTTTCGAATGTGGTGCACCAGGCCATCTGGCAAATGTACTCATGAAGCATATCTCTGAAGCATTTCATGCGTCGATGACTAGGTTTAAGAACGGATTTAAACATCGTCAATGTGTCTACTGGTGGACAAATGAAATAGCAGTATTGCGCAAGCAATGTCATTGCGCACGTAGACTTGCCCAAAGAGCCCGCACCCACCATGATACGTTTAATAGTTTATTTAAAGAAGCACAAAAAGCATTTGTCAAGGCTATTAAGGCAAGCAAGCATCGATGCTGGCTTGAACTGTGCGCAGAAGCCAACAATGATTTATGGGGACGACCATACAAAACAGTCATGGCACGATTGAGTAGGGGACCAATGCAACCCACTAGCACGGTATTCATTGAAAAGATTGTTTCTGCTCTCTTTCCCAATGACACCCAAGGGGCTGTACTGCAAAAACGATGGAACGATTCTAACAAAGGCCGATGGACTTATCGTATCCTCCCAAACATACAAAGATGGATCAACAGGAAACACGGGGAACTAGATTTCCACCTAACCCAGTTGCTGACTGGACATGGTTGTTTTAGGTTCTCTTTCCACCGTTTTCACCTGGATAATGATGACTTCTGCTCCATCTGTCCGACATTGGTTGAGGATGCTGAGCACATATTAGTGAGCTACCCCCGTTTTAGAACACAACGTGCGCAATTGATTAACACCATTAATAAGCCGATAAGACCAGAGAGCATTATATAAATCATGCTGGAATCTTCTGGAAACTGGAAGGCAGTAGCCAGTTTCGCAAAAGAGGTGATGCCCAGATTGCGAATGGCCCAGGATGAATTAGGCTAGCAGATTCTATTTTTCATTTGCAGAGAATGAACACCGAACCCCTAATCACTCGTGTAGATAGGGGACGTAGAATAATGTCATAGGAAGAGGAGCCGTATAGGCTAACTAACAGCCCCGCCGAAGTAATATTCTCTGATAGTTCCGGCAGGGATGCTGGTTTCAAGAGGCCACGTGTGCAGAGCTTGCTCTGCCTACGCCTATTAAAAAAAAAAAAAAAAAAAAAACACGCACACATACACTATCACATTCTCTATCGTATTCTCTATTGTATTAATTATTTTAAAATTATTTTACATTTAGTTATCAAATGGCGCCGTAGCGCCACGAAGTCGAATTTGAGAACCACCGGCATGGCGCGGCCGCTACACGATTTGCTTCTTAATTGGGATTTCGAATTTTCAATCTAAGAAAAAAATAATTTATCTCTTCTTTATCGATAATTTACCAATGCATATATACTATTTATGACTTAAAGTTTTGGTTAAAAGTGTAGTTTTTAATATAAATGCTCCGCGTATGACTATAACAAATGCTTAGAAACATTTCATTTATATAATTTAGAGTAAGACACCTGAAACTGTAGCAAAAAGTTCAACCAATTTTGATTGTAAGACGCTTTATACGAGGTGTGTTTAAAAAATAAAGAGAATTTTCGTTTTATGAAAAAAATATTCATTTATTATTCATCAATATCTATTTTGTCCCCTTTAAAGTAATCCCCCTCGGATATAATGCACTTGTACCAACGCTTTTTCCAATCCTCGAAACACTTTTGAAACTCGATCATTGTAATAGCTTTTAGCTTTTCGGCGATTCGTTTTTAATGTCGTCTATGCCTGTAAAACAACGGCCTTTTAATTTTCTCTTTATTTTTGCAAATAGAAAAAAGTCATATGGAGCCATATCTGATGAATATGGAGGCTGAGGCTTTGTTGAACTTTTCTTTTTGCCCAAAAATTCACAAACAAGCAATGAAGTGTGAGCAGGTGCATTATCGTGGTGCAAAAGCCATGAATTGTTTTGCCACAAATCCGGGCGTTTTTTTTCTTTTTGCTTTACGCAAACGGCATTGAATTTATATTCACTTTTATTTGCGGCATTCAACCGCACTTGTCAAGCGTTTTTCGATCTTGGCGATCTCGAATGCCTCCACCTGAACGATTGGGCCTTAGTTTCGGCATTATATCCGTAAACCCATGTTTCGTCACCTGTGATAGCACTTTTTAGTAGTTCTGCATCGTTATTAACTTCATTTCGCGACTCCTGAGCAACTTCCATTCGCCATTGTTTTTGTTCGAAATTAAACATCCGAAAAAATTGCATGGCATGAGCCAACTGATATGCCAACATCATCACCGACTTCTCTGATTGTAATTCGGCGATCGTTCATAACCATTTCTTTCACTTTTATACCACTCGTAAATCCTTGCTTTACTCAATGCAGACTCACCATATGCCTTTCTTAACATTTTACAAACTTCACTACACTTTATTTCATTTTTTACGGAAAATTGAATACAAATTGTTTGCTCCATTTTTTTTCACAAACGAAAATCGCCGAGCTAAAAAAATACATCTAACGTTAGCTGCTGCCACTCAATATCAACATAATAAAAAAATTTTTATACAGTTGGATTCTCCAAACCCGCGAAATTAAAAAGTTCTCGTTACTTTTTGAACACACCTCGAACATACGAAATGTATCAAGCCTAGAGAGAAAAATCTAAATATTAAAAAAATATTAAATCTAAATATTCAAATTCATCAAACATCCGAAATCTCAATTTTACTAAAGAAACATAAAAGTCAGATACGCATCAAAACCTCTGACCTGTATAAAACAACACAGCCAAGTGCAACTGCCTATGTACTGAAAATTATATAACAATTATCAAACCTGTTTATTAAATGAGAAACAAATACACACCCCAGAACTTCAATATGAACATAAAAGTCGGCAGATCTCAATACTCACGTGAAAAAATGGCGCTTTAAATTATCCGAATATGATTCTACAGTTTCATATAAGCCAGAAAGCTTAAATTCGAATGCAAATACATTGTTCAAAAATGCTCCTGAAGCATTTACAATCAATGTGGTAACGAGATTAGGACGTATGCTTGATACAATACCTCCTAAAATACTAAAGCCAAATAAAAGCTACGAATCAGGCCAAGAATCCCGAAAAAAGGGACGACCAAAGAAAGTTACGCAAGGGAAATCTAAATTAACCTCAACATCAAATAATCCTAAAACAACTCCACTTAAAGAAAATGAAACAACACATTTAGCAAAGGTATCTAAATCGACACCCATACTAGAGGAGCGTGAAATGTCACCCATACTAGAATTATACAAAGTAAATCCCCTATCAAACGAATTTGATTCAAGTCCCATAGCAGATGAACCTGAATCAATTCCTAGAACCGATACAAAATCTAAACTAAAAGCTATAGAAAATATATCTTGTAACGTTGAAAATAAACTGAATCAACTGAAAATTTTGAAGCAGAGCCCATTGCATATCCTCCAATGACCTACTCGAGATATGCCAGAAGAATCGCAATCTATTTCCATGACAGTTCCCTCTTCTTTCTCATTAAATAAAAATAAGGAATTAACTACAACAAAAGTCGAATTGTCGAAACCAAAGATCTACTCTGCCACAGGAAAGACAACATAATATGTTTTGTTAATAGTAATGGACAGCCCTGCGACAAAGGAGGACGAAAACTAATAAAATATAATAAACTAAAAATCAACTCTATAGGCATCGGCGAAGTTCAACAGAAAAAGGGAAAACATGTAGGAATGTATTTTATGTATGTATAATAGGGGAAGAACCAGTATCTATGAGCATATCGAGCAAATCTAGCAAAATATATACAAAATATTATCATTATTCAAAGAAATCTTGATTAAAAACAACGAGGATATAATTAGCATTGCCAAAAGCAAGAATATAGAAAACATAGAATGGACAAATATATTTGACATAATAAAAACGGTCTTCGCGGATTCTCCAATTAAAGTAATTATTTGCAACGATACTCTTAAATACGTACTCGAGCAGAAAAGAGACGAAACATACTATGAATTACCTAAGTCGCCTATAGGAGGACCTAGAGGTATGTCAAAAATATACAACAGAATAAAACAAAATTATTATTGGGATAACTTAAAGGATGATATTCAACGGTGAATACAGGAATATTTAGAAGGTCAGTTGAAAAAATTAGTAAGGTTAAAAACAAAGCAACCGATGGTGATTATTGATACACCTAGAGCACTATTTCAAAAGTTAGCCTTGGATATAGTAGGGCCTCTGAAACTCTGAAAGCTACCAGATTAGGAAACGAATATATTCTGACAATTCAAGATCAATTTTCTAAATTTTGTATGGGAGTTCCGCTATCGGATTCTCTTTCGAGTACCATCGCGGATGCTTTTATTAAAAAATTCATCAATAAATTCGGAACACCGAAAATAATATTAACTGAGCAAGGTAAAAACTTCCTAAGCAGTTTAATGGACATGGTAGCACAGCGTTTCAAGATAAAGAAGCTACGTAACACAGCATTTCACGCATAATTAAACGGCTCTTTTGAGCGTTCTCATCATGCTCTGGGGGAATTTTTAAAACAATATACCTCTAATGACGAGGAATGGGATAATTGGATTGACATCGCCATGTTAAATTGTAATACCCATGTTCAAGAGAGTATAAAGCATACGACATATGAACTCGTATTCCGGAAATTAGAATGATTGCCATCTAGTGATCCATTACGAGTAGGAGATTTATTACCGACGTAAAAAGGATGTTTAATCGATATAGTTACAAGGCTAAACGGCATACAGAAGTTAGCTTACGATAACTTGGTTTCTTCCAAATTTCTTTCTAAAAAATATTATGATCAAAAAATAAATAAGCAAAACTTTAAGCTAGGTGATTATGTATTTGTATTATTAGTATTCAGTGATTCTAAGTCAGTATTCAGGTCCTCATAAAATCTTAGAAATACTAAATAAAAATACTGTTAGGATACAAATTAACAAGAGTGGTAAATTAGTCCATACAAATAGACTTAGAATATCTCACATACATAAACAGATTATAGAAAATAAAAAAAAAACATAAACAAGAATCACTATCTTAAAAATAAAGATTCTAATTTTAGCCACCATTTCTATTCCTTTTTATTCCACAACATATTCTATCTATGACGATCCTAGTTAGGAGAGGTAATTATGCAACATCATCGCATTCGAATGGATGTACCTCACTGGAGGGGGCGAAGGAGAAGCCTCCCCATTTTCCTTTCCCTACATTTTGATTTATATTATAGTTATAGATATTTATTTTTACCACGATTAATATGTATATTTAAATTCTGAATTTTCTTCAAGTAGTCTTAACTAATATTAAATTTGTTTTTATAAAAATAAGAATTATAATATAACTCGAAACTCTCAAAACCATTACTGAAAAAAAAAATTTTTAACAAAGGCAATATTAAGCGAAACAGTCTTCGTAAAGAACGAAAATAAATCTTTCATCTTTCTAAAACAACCATATATTTATATATAAGAAAATATAGAAGTTTGTGTCTACGTTTAATGAAAGGACCTGGATATATGGCAGTTCTTGCCGGAGAAGTCATTCACTTAATACAATGTATACCAGTGAAGGTGAAAACGGATCGTAGTGAAAATTACTTCTTGGAGTTACCGGTAAACAGAAATAACGCTAAAGAATATTTAACCCCAAGAACTTACATATTAAAAAACCAAAGAACACAAGTTACCTGTAATCCCATATTTTCAGCTTCATATAAAGTTGGGGATTACTGGTATAAAATCCTTCCGAAGCCAACAGTAGGATTACCACCTGCTATACTTAAACCTCAGTCGAAGCTAAGTTGAAAGTATATAAGTCCTCAGTATTTGGCGACTGATGGTATTTATACCCAAGATGACTTAGACAAATTTAGAGAAAGAAAAAGAAGCATTTTTAAACGACCTGGCTAGAAAGATCCATTGTCATCCAGTAGCAGATCAAGGAGGCACTATAGTTAAGCTACATAATAGTGATGCTCTCGAAAAACTAGTCAACTCTACTTAGGGAAGAATCTAGGCAAAACTAATATCTTTAGGCACTATGAGTGCTGGCATAATAGGAGTACTATTGAGTCCAAATTTTAAAATTCATCGTCCGCATTGTCATCAACGAATATGCATTACACAGGGTTTAGGATTTTCTACATATTTATTGAGAGCTATTTGGTCTGGTTTAATTCACATACTCATATCACTGAACACTTGAACAGACTACTAACATAAAAAAAAATTGGTTTCATTAACCAAAAAAAATCCTTAGTCATAAGATATTATACTACGCGCAAAGCAACCGAGGCTTCTGATTATTCTCGCTACACCCTAACCATCGTTCTACGCAAGGGGTGTTATATCGTGAGAAGTTTTATATATTAATTAATAAGGCAGAAAGCCTAACGGCAAAGAAAATATCGAACGTATAGGGAACTGTGCACAAAATTTTCGATGCACGAAATTCTAATGCTTGAGACGCGCGCCCTTGCTCTTGAAGTACGCGTTGAAAGTTAAGAGCACCAGGATCTATCCACCTGATTTTGGGTCCCCGCTACAGCGATAGCCCTTTTAAATGATTGGTTCCTACGTAATTAATGGGCAATTAAGATTGCGCGGCCACCAATGAAATAAAAAGATGATTTTGAAGATAATGAGATGAGCGCCCTGAGTACCGAGGAAAAGCCATCCTTGAAAAGGAGTAGTTTTTCTTTGTGGCGGCAGATTTTTTACGGCTTTTAAAAAGTGTAGAATTTTTGCGGCTTTAAAAAAGTATGTTTTTCCTTCGACTGTAAAAAGTAGATATTCATTCAAGATTTTTCTAAATTCGATTCTAAATTCGATCTTAGCGATTTTGCTAAGTAGTTTCAACAACAATCCGATGTTTCAACAACGATTCGAGAGAAGTAGATGGACCCTTTCTATCAGGGTTCAATATTCTCCTAAGTGAAACAATAATACCTTTCTATAAATTTTGTTTTTTTTTATATATGAGAGACGAGTTAGGTAACTAACACAGGATTGGATGTGGTTTGCGGTGTAAGGAATTATTTCTTTGCTCCATTTGGAGTAAGCAGGCCATTCCTAAGTATACGACAATGTCCTGTTAAGTCCTAGGGAAAAACGTAGAATTCCGATAAAAATTTATAAAGAGAAATCAGTGTTTTTCCCCGGCTATTAGGAGAAATTCTAGGCCGCAACTAATATAAAATTGATTGGGGATGTGGCGACAGTTGATTCTGACGTCACAATAGCTAATAATTTATTAAATTGAAATAAAAAATAATTTAAACTAATATTCATAATATTTGATATGTTATATTAATTTCGCATTTAGACATGGAATAATTCTATGAATTATAATTTAAAAAGCAATTTTATATTATAAAAATAATTTTTATAGCACTGCGGTATCGAAACCCGTTCTCAGTGCACGCTTTTGCGTGATTTAAATTGTCAATAACTTGACGGTGTAATAATAAATAGATATAATAATAATAAGATCCTTGGAGATAGACTGTCGCAAGATATATATATATATATATATATATATATATATATATATATATATATATATATAGTACATACGTGAAAATTATAATGAGCAGACAAAAGACAAAATATAAGTATTTAAATATTATACGAGTAGATTAAAAAATTCTTACTCAAAATTCATAAAAATATATTTTAAGTAACAATTTTCCACCTACTCATATAATATTTAAATACTCATATTTTGTTTGTCGCCTGCTTATTATAATTCTATATCAAATATATACTTGTTTTAATATCCATTATTTTCTCTACCCTCGGATATTTTTAAATGATCTCATTATTTTGTTAAACTATATTTCTGTTAAAACTATTTAGTTATTAATGTTTTTCAGAATTTTAAATATATTTTGTGTAAAATATGCATGCTGTTATTTATAAGGAAACAGATAAAACTAACTTAACCATATGTTTTAATAGTCATGGTTTTAAGCTGTAATTGCATTATGTAATTTATTTTTTGTTAACCTAATTCAGAATATTTTAGAAAATATTTTATATAGATTTTTTTTGTATATGAATATTTTTTTCATTTTGCAATGATACTTCACTACTTCATCATATGCAAGTCTGCGTGCAATGAATATTTCATACACAAATAAAATTAAATGTAAATAAATTATATTTTAGTTAATATATTCTACGCTGACAAAACTGATAAATCAGTGCAGCAAAATTAATTTTCTTTGTTCTACCTATTCGAGATACAGATATTATTAGAGAATCGGATATTACAAAATATCGTTGATCTTTATATACATATTTATATTCTTTTCTTCTTATATTATTTAATAAAATATAATTATTTGTTTTCATCAAATATTGCAATTTTGAAGTTCCTAATCATCTATAAATTCATATTTTGAGTTGAGTAGAGATTTTTTTTTCCACGTGGATACACGAATTAGAGAATTTTTCCTGCCTATTATGACATCCCGAATGAATTGCGAGTAATACGATATATTCAAATAAACGGCAGGTTGCACATTTTCATTACAAGATGGAGGTCCTGCAATTAATATTCCAACAAGGACAACATTGCCATAGACAAGTGGACCACCGTTGTCACCCTTTTGAAAGACATCATGTTAATTAATATCAATTGGCAATATAAACGCTACTACAATAAAAGTTTTGCTTTATTTTCCTACCAAACAAACTCCTTCCGGAAAGCCTCTGTGACGTTGTATCATTCTTGCGCAAATATGATTGTAGCTCTTAAAGTAGGGGTAAGATTCCAAACAATTTTCTTCTTCGATAATTTGTGTATTCGCATATCGTAGGGCTCCTCCATCGATTCCTACTTCCCTGTAACTACGAGACGATGGATCCGATACAATTAGAACGTCATTGTATCCATTACCAGTGACGACAAGAACTTGATTCATGTATGAGGCACGGCCCGCTATTGATAGATTAATTAACCTATGATTACCAAATAATGGGAATCCTGTTTTCAACTAAAATAGAGTCAATTAATAATAGTAAACTTTAAAATAGATTCAGAACATTCTGGATAAAGGAAATTAATAGAAAAATAAAAATGTTCCTACATTTTCCTACATTTTTAAACAAAATTATTTAAAAAGTGTAATTATATTTAACTAAATTTCTTAACGTAGTAAATAATAAACGTTAAGCTTTGCTTTAAAGAAACGTTATTCAAATGTCTTTTTATACTATTTTCATTTTTTTGCAATGGCATCGTATATATTTTTATCGCCTGTGATAAAGTAATTCATAAAAATTTTAATGCAATTGGCATTAATTGTGGACAATTATTGCTTTATGCAATGGAATATTAGTAAATTTAATTTATATCATTTGGGAATATTTTAACGAATATCATACTTTTGTAAATAATACCTGAAATAGTACAATATCTTTATCATAACGATAAGTATTGTTGCGATTTAAAGGACTAGGATACAATGTAAAAAGTGTATAAACTTTTTTTACTTCATCTTCAAACCTTGACTCATACGGATTAGATATATTCAGAGCACCGGCAATTACAGTGTAATGGCCTGGGTAGTATCTGAAAGTTATGTCATTGACAATACAACGAGCATTCGCTACTATAAATTGCTTATTAAGAATGCCACCGTTGCATTGATATATCCGATTCTTGTGCACCGATACGTGATATGTAAAAATATGTCCTGTTTGTGCTAAATTACCACCCTTAATGCTCTCTGTTTTCAAGCCCATCACTGTAAAAGAATGAAAAATTAAAAATGTTTAATATAGATGTATGAGGAACGTATATTAGTGCTCTAATATTACAAATATTAATAAGTTTTTTAAAAAATGTCTGATTCTATATACCTTCTATTTTAAAAATGATTAATAACTAAAATAGTAGATTCCGAATAATTAAATTAGTACTAGCTTCTATTGCATAATTTCCAATAGAAGTTAGTTACTACTAATTCTTTTTAAATCACAAATAGAAAAGTTTAATTTTCTCTATATTATTTCTTTAATCAATACAGAAACTAATACTCTTTGTTTCTATTAGGCAAGTAGAGTATTTATCATGGTACTATTAAAATACGCTCATAATTAATTATTTATTACAATTTTTTAAATTGCACATCACTCCTCCATCATTTTCTTAAATGGGTAGCAAATAGGAAGTAGCTATCAAATCCCTTAAGTATCATATCGATTAAATTGCGGGGGAGATTCTACTCACTAAGCTTGCTCATCTAAAATTAATAGATACTTAACTCGAGTCCTACACGCGACCATTCAGTGTTGATCCAGGAGATATCTAAGCTCTCATTCACGGTCATTTTCTCATTGGAATAACTTTTAATTATTTGCCTGAACCAAAATTAGTACAAGTAAGCTCTAGTTAACTTTCAAATTGACAGCTTGTTCAACAACGGGTTCAGTTAATTTTGGAATCGATGATCAGATTAAGATCTTCTATATATGCCGTTCACTTCTAGGTGCTACTACAATTCTCATTAATTTTAAGTTCTCCCACCGATTAAGCTCGTGTTTGAAAAATTGGTTATCATATATCAGTTTCTTGAACATTTATCTTTGACAGAAGCTGCAATTTTATTATTTTAATTTTATGTAAATATGGATAATTAAAATAATAACAATACTAATATATCTACACATAAAAAATTACAATGTCTTATCTAACATCGCTATTCCACTGAAACAGATGTCAGAATTATCTGTTTTTTTTTTAAAGCCAATCTTTACAAAGAATATTTTTCCAAATTCATCCAATATTTAATTAGATCTTTTTCTTTAGAAAAAATTAATAGATACACAAAAATAGAATTAAAGTCTTCAGAAGTGGTTTAGAAAAGCCTCAAAAATAGCTTCGCTTAATTCTTTGAACGTATACATTAAATTATTGACTAACAAGGAATAAAATATTTTTTAATATATATTATTTAATACGTTGCCATTTATTTGAAATTTATCAGAACAATAGAGAAATGTTCAGGCAATATATCAATTTGAATTTGATGAGGAGGATGGCCGCACTTTGCAAATATCTGCTTGCGCTGGAGATAACGATTGACCATTTATTTTCAAATTGTTAAATCCGTTGTTGAATAAGCTGATACTTTAACAGTTGATTAAAGAGTGAGAAAATAACTGAGAATGAGATCTGAGATATCGTCCGGATCATATGATCATCGTTGACAATAATGAATTTTTCAAGTGTTCTTCAGTTGAGTATTGATTCAATCTGTTTGAACAATGCTATTAATTTCTCAAATGTGAATAGAGTATTTTCATGCTCCCTTTAATGTCAAATTTGAATGATTTGACAACTATTTCCCATTTAGCATCTATGTGAGAAGAGGCACGAGGGTTGAAGTGACCTTCGCTCTGATCTTCAGCAAAGAACGCGGTACGAGATGTCCCAAAAGAAGTAATTATTTAGTAATTTTCGAATGATTATTAAGTCTTTAATCATATGAAATCATAAATAACATTATATTTAATATTATATTATCATTATTTAATTTGTCATAATGTATACTTGTCCATGCTATGAGCGAGCTGAATCAAATTTATTTTTAAAAATATGAATCATTAGTTATAATAGAGACATTTACAAAATATAAAATTGATTTCTACTGGCTATATAAATATTTCTTTATTTTAGGTGATTTGCAATCTCTTTTATAATAATAACAATAATTGGGCAGAGTTAATTGGATCAATTTTTTGGTTACTCCATCGAAACAGTCAATAGACGTTGTTTGTACAATTTCTGCCAGAAATTAAACCTGAACCATCCCGAAATATCAAATATGGATCTATGAGTAGCCCCGATTCGGGAAGCAAAGTTGGTCGCTTATGTAATCGTAAACTAATCGGTGCTATTAATGCCAGATAAAAAAAATGTGTGCATTCGTTATTTAAAGTATGTAATTAATGTAAATACTTTTATATGCTGTTTGCCTGACAAAATCATTATAGCAAAATACAAAAGTCTTGAAGTTGATTCATGTTTTCAATATGAAGAAATATTTTGTTTCCCTATATTATCTAGAATTTTTGAAACCAATTAAACATTAGACAAAAAAACTAATCGGCTGCTCAATGGTGCAAATATTTTTTTGTCATAAACCACTATCAGTCTGCATAAACTTTATAGAAAATGATTTTAAAATTTAAAAATTTAAAAATTTAAAAATACTAATAGATACATTAGAAAAGAAGCAATGTAACGAAACAAAAGATTAAATTTTATTGTTTTCTACATGATTCCTTATTATCCACAAATACATTGTTAATGTTAGTAACTGTTCACACAATGATACAATTCATATAATGATCAGTTTTAACATCATTAGATTACGTTAAATTAACAACTTTTTCTTGTCATTGATTGAATGTCACATTATTACATACATTTTTGTATATAATTTAAAATATGTATGTTTCTAATGTAGTATTTTGACTACAATTCCATCTATTGATAAAGTTTGTATTTAGTATGCTTATTTGGAGATTTTGTTAGTTTTTTCTTTATAGTTGTCAATAAATTAATTATTATAGATATTTTCGTTAATCTTCTGTATAGTGATTTATTATTTATTAATATTAGAAATTTAAATCAAGTAATCCCTTTTATAATTAAAATACAATTCGATTATCATGCATTAAAACATTTAAATTCGATTGATAGCTAGTTTTCATTTGTTAATTCATATAACTTGTAAATGATGTTTTCTTACTCTGGTGGAAATTCGACGGTTTTACGCCATTCTACACATTATTTTTTAGTTTTCGTGAACAACTAATAACTTTTTATTTATATGTTTGCAATAATTTCTACAATATATAAGTGGCATTAAATGCGACCAATTTTCTATTCTTTCATGTACTATTTATTTTCAAAAAATACAAAACATGTTCGTGATAAAGTTTCGAATCGTGATATTAAAAACTTAAAACTACTGAAAAATATTTATAATATTGGACTTGGATTTAGAAAAAGCATTCTTAGTATATAATAATATATAATAATAATATATAATAATAATGAAAATATTATTACGAGAGAGTACAGAATAACGACATAATTACAATATAAAATTTATAGTAAGGTTACTCATAACAAAGTGTTTCACGAATTTATAAATAGAATAAGTTTTAAATTAAAGCACCTACCATTCTTTGTCAATAGATAAATCTCAGCAATTGAGAAAAATATGAACGGTATGAACTGCATGTTGGAATTTTCTCTCTCCGATGTTCTAAACTATTCCATTTAAAAAAGATTATCACCTTGTGTCGATCTTATTATATACTTATTGACATTATTTTTCTTGAATATATTATCATATACGGTGTACACAAATGTCACATTTGCGTATCTTATAATATAATTTAAAATTTAAAAATATTTTAATATAAGTATCATAAATGATATATGGGTTATTCTACAACAATGCTTAGATTGCCCTAGAAGTTTTATTTTTTTATAAATTCTTTTAATCGTGCGTTGTTAGACAGCAATGAAATGCTATTAGAATCGACCTTCAATTGCATTATCAAGATGAATCGAAATTTAACATTTTTTTTTTTATAAAAGAACGGTTATTTTACTGCAGGCGCAAAAAATAATTTAATTTTTCAAAAAATAATTCAGTTGGAACTTTTTGAGCAACTTGTATTAAAATTAGCACTTTTGATACATATTTTTACAATTTATTTCCTTTTCGTTTTAATTGATAATATTCTAATAGGTATTTGTTGGCTTGCTTTATCTAAGTCTATAGAAATTCATATTACTACTAATTCTACAATCTAAAATAGATTTTCTTCAGCTTATCTAAAAATTATTCCATGAAAAACAAATATACATTCCTTTGTTCAAACAATTTGTTAATGTTTGACTAAGACTCCTATTGTTCAACAATTGCTGCGGTATTGCAACTGTATAGCATTAGTATATCTTGATATTGGATTAGTAACATATTGAAGAACCCTGTAAAAAGTAGCATTATTAATTTCCTGATAAAAAATAACACAATTGACGATTAATGACGAAAAGTATGGCAAACTCCAATTCCTGTGACTTGTTTGTCCAGCTCAATTACCGCGGTGAAACATAGCACATTTCATAAAAATTCAGACAAAAAGCGAATTCTTTGAGTTCTACATCAATGGCTTATATCTGATTTTTTAATGCATTGAAACAAAATTTTAAAGTTTTTGAGCTCTATCTGTATATTCCTGCATTCATTTCTAACGCAGAAATACGAATTGTGCTATAATGTTCTATATAAGCGAATGGAAAATGTTGGTTATCGATGCAAAATTACGAATTCTGCTAGTTTTTTGCGCAAAAATATAGAATGTATATTAATATTTTTTATGTGAATAGTTTTAGTTTTAATTTTAATGTTAATATTTTTCGATGCACAATTGGAAATTATGTTAATATTTGACGTCATAGTATTTGTCGTGGGGAACATCAACGGAATGATGTAATTCGTCAAATAAATCTAGATATTCTTATATAATGTATTATAATTTTTATCGCATTATTTTAAAATTTACAATAGTCTTTTTGCAGTTTATCAATAATTCCATCACTGCATCAGCTAGGACTGGGAGTGGATTATTTACCGTCTGAGACAGTTCATGCCGGCGGAGAGCTGAGCTAGGGAGGTGAATCGCATGAAAAGTTGCAATTCACTGTTTTTGACATCATGAGAGCCGATGCAACTTCTTAAAATTCTAATATTTAAGTTGCAGTGATCTGAAAAAATAACACGTGCTGTGATGATGATTATACATATTTTATTATAATAATATTCTTATATCTTAGTAGTGATAAATTCGAAGCCTACTTTATCTATTGATGTTAATAAACATTCACTGTAGGTAAATACTAATTCAATATATCCGCCCAGATAACAGCGCGTGTCAAGCGTAAGCACGCCGTAGTTTGCCGCCCAGTTGCATCAAATTTACGCAAGTGTATTGTAAGACAACAAAATCAAATTATTGTTGGCAATACATAAGCGCAAGTTGCTTGACGAACTAGCACAAATCTTCGATTTATTGTCAAATATATGCAAGAGAAATAATTCAATATTTTTATGCAATAGAGGTTATGTACGTACGATCGATGTATTTTGAAGGACTTCCCTTCTTCCATCAAACAATTATATTCATCGTCCCATCTGTATTATGTTTTATATATATAAATTTATATTAATTAAAAATTTTAATACAGAATTTTAAAAAACACTGCTTGTTTTTTAAAATTTCTGTATACTTATTTATATACTGTTACATAATTGTTTTTCGAACGTCGATTTTATATAAAAAAGTAATAAATATTTATATTTTAAGGTTCTAATAGAAATTATCAGTATATCATTTGTAAGTATTTTAATATAAATATTATACTCTGAATAAAATATGATATTTTTACTTTATATGCAATAACTTAAATAATCGATTAAGTTAATTAATAATTATTATCTAATGAATTACTGAAGAATACTTGTAACTGTGAGGGTTTTTTTTTTTATATTTTATGTTTTTATTTTTAAAATATAATGCTTATATATATATATATATATATATATATATATATATATATATATATACTATATATATAAATATAAATATATATATGTAAACAATATATAATTTATTGAATAAAAATTTTATTTTGTCTAATCAGCATTTTGATTAAAAAATATATAATAATAAATATATTAGAAAAATATATATTGTGCAGCAAAATGCATGATACACCGCGCCAATTGACATACTCTGACAATACACTGACAATCAGCTTTGGGATTTTGCCTGACATGTTTTGCCTGTAATTTGCCGGTAAATTGTCTTGTACCTGGCCGTCAATACTTAAGATTGCAAGTTGCATAGCGTGCTAAGCGTTGCCGACAATACGCCGGCGCGATATTATCTGGGTGTGCATGTAATGTCCATAGAGAGCATAATATCAAATCCACATTCAATAAAATTTTGAACATTTAACAATATACAATATAAAATCAGAATCTAATTAAATTACAGAGAATTCGTATAACATTTTTTTAAAAGACACTATATAAAACAATGTATAATATTTATGATATTATATTTATGAATAAAGGAAGAAGCACTTTTATACATACTACAAATATTTTTATAATAACATAAGAATTTTAATTCATTATTTACTGCCTTTTTGATACCACTTTAAGATAATGTACGGCTATCGCGTGAGCTTTGATCTAAACAAAATATTCAAAAGTGGATGATTTATGTAGTCTAAAAAAATCTATTTTTTAGACATTTTTTCGTTGTTTTAAATTAAAAAAAGATTTTGAGATATCTTAAACGTTCGAGTTCACATGAGAGTTAAATATCTACTCAGCATGTACAAACAAATATTAGCACGATCGGATTAATACTTTTTGAGTGATGGTGGGTACCGATTGGAAAAATCCTGTTTCGATGAAAAGTACATTGAAAACTTTAAGCAGTTATTACATAAAAATAATTTCATTCATCTCCATTTGAAATTAGGTGGACTAAACAGTGCGCCTTTCGCTATCTTATATGGAATTCCCGAGCATAAAAGGTTTCTTATTGGTTTTAAATCCGATCTGCTTTAAAAGTGCTTGATGAGTATCATTCTGAGCTTTACAGGTAATCCTTGTTGTTTATGTATGTATATATATATATATATATATATATATATATATATATATATATATATATAATAAGTGTATAATTAAAATACTAAGTATGTATATTTATTAATTTATTGAATTTACATTTTTCTGCTACACAACATATCTTTTTTCTGCCTTTCCTCCGTTTTACAAATTAACATAATCTACACTTAAATCTATCCCATTCACACCGCATTTATCCAGGGTTCTGCCGGCTGACCGGGAGAAACCTATCGTTAAACCCAGTTGGATAAATGCGGATCTGTCAGTCTCTTGTTTCCCGCTCGCATTGTAGAGTATTAAAGAGCATGTGTAGAAGTTATATGGTATATATTTTTAATTTCAGAATGTTTTAATTATTGGATTTTTTCATTCAAATTTTATTGTATTTCTATCAATTCATATATCATCATAAGATGATTAGAAATTTAATATTGATAGAAAATTTTAAGTTAATTTTAAACTGTAAACTGCCATTAAAGAGATGAGAGCTAAGCTTGTGCTTAGCTCTCATAAACTCTGTCAGGTCGCCGCATACTGTCCAACCTGGTAATATAGATACAGCGTCCAAGCCTCGAGTGGAACTAGCCCACAATCGCACCCACTCGTACCTGAAACTATATGGATAAGGAGGCAGGTGGATGATCATCTAGACGAGAAAATGACATTTTAACTATTGTAAACTACTGAAAGTAAAATATCCGTAAAAACCTTCGACTTCCTTTATACATTTACAATGTTTCCTACCATTTTTTTACTATATTTTGTAAAATTGTATTGATACGTGTTCGGATTACTTTCTGCAGTCGTAATTCATTGCAAGTACTAAGCAAATAAACAATTTTAAATTAATGGAAGCGTGAAAAATTCTGGAAGACAGTCAATGTGCCGAGAACGGAATGCATAGATCGATCATGCATTATTACGATGATTTTGGGATTCTATTGACGTTAATCCCAGGGCTATGCCAATCGCAAGGTGTTAGACGTAGGCAATGTTTGCGCGAGCTGGAATCACCGACGTCCTTCCTGCAAGCTGGTATTGGCCATGATCATTTCACCACGCGATAAAGTAGCCAGCTGTTTCACTCTAAGCCTGGAATAATCGACGTCGTTTTAGTCATCGAGCGTATTAATTTCACTACTGTGCACAAACTATTAGACGTCCCTGAGCTTCTAAAAATAAAACGTTCGTAACTAGTTGACGTAGTAGGTGATGACTACCGTTTATTTGGGAGTACTTGCTCGATCTAACGGCTATTATTGTCAAAGATCATCAAATTATGAAAAGTACACGAAGTCACATATTTTATGCCAATTTAGACACTATCGAACAAAATTGATGACTTAAAACCTTAAAATCGAACGACCCTTTAATATACTAATTTATTGGAATATAATGCTAATTATTTTTTTCATGCGGTAATATAAAAAATGGTTTCATATGATAAATATTAGATGGAGATAAAAAGACCCTCCAACTATTTATATTTATATTTGAGCCGTAATTTAATATACCGCACTTCCTCCAGTAAATATATAGAAAGCCAAATAATTTTTTATACAGCCCCGAAAACTCGCATTGGACAAAGCTGCTTCTCCCGTTTGATCAGCCAGCTCTTTTACCGCTCGTATGAAGATATTTCCGCTCAGCTGAATTTTCCATAACGGCGCGTCTCCTTCCAATTTATATACATCGTATCCCTTTGGCTACATCTATAAATAGTCACGGGAGGGTATATGTGCGCGCTCTGATGGGATTCAAGAGCCGTGGCTTGAGTAGAGCGTCGTATGGGACCCGCATCGATTATACTGCACGAACGCGATTCCTGCGCGAATCCGGTACAACGGCGCGCGCGTCGGGTTTGTACTGTGTATAGGTGTTATATATAAGGTGTAAGCTGAATGGGAGGAGGCGGGATGAGCAGTTTGGAAATAGGGCGCACGGTGTCAGTTAGCCGAGGTAGGCCGCGTGAAATAGCAATTAATGACCGTGTCATGTCCATCTTGTTGGAATATCAGAGTTGTACAACGCTTCCTAGCATTATTGGCCGTTATACTTGGCTGACTCGTGCCTGGACTTCTTATGCTGTTTAAATAAAACTTGTTTTAGTTGTTCAGTGCGTGAATTGACTTTGCGTAAAATCATTTTGAAAAACAAAAATAAGTCATATGAAATAATATGTAAAATTATTTCGGATTATTTTCCCGTCAGTTCAAATTATTTTAAGTATTTAAAATCTACTTAAATCACTTGAAGCTATAAATAGATTTCAGGTACTATAAAGTATTAAATCAATTGGTATTTATCAATTATCCTCATTGAGTCCCTGCTGAGGAGCCGTAGCGGGCTCGAAATGGTGGACAAGTCTTCAATTAGGTAAGGGTGTTGAGGACATTAAGACTGCACTTTACTAACAAAGAATTTTTTCAGCTAATATTTTATTTTCAGATTAGTCTACGGGGGTGAATGTAAACAAGGACAATCTGACTGTCATTATAATTTTAGTTTAATTTTTAATTTAATTTTTATTTTTAATTTTTATTTTATTTTTATTTATTTTTATTTTTATTTTTTTATTTTTAGATTGAATTGATTGGACTGTAAGACCAATAAAAAAAAATTTATTAATAATTATAATAAGTCACAAAAAATATAATATATCAAAAGACAACGTACGCACTCAACATGATATCGGTATCAATTGTAAAAAAGGTATTTACCGAATAAAGGTGCATCTTCAAGGATATTAACCTGAAGAATTGGGTATCAATTGAAATAATTATGTGGTCTTTCAACTTTATTAAATTTTGACGCAAATGTGTACGTGAGTGAGCAGATTTCAATGCATGATTTCTTTATATTTCATATTTCTCACAAAGATATTCGAAAATTGTATATTATTTTTGCAACTTTTTAGAATTGAAGAGGAACATCTGTTCTGTAAGGTTTGTCAGCTTATGCTTTATTGCTATCATAAGGGGATGATAAGTTGATTACCTGTCAGAGAAGATCTGTGTTACACGTTTGTAAGTAAAACGTCATCTCATATAAGTAACATTTGTGAAATTTAACATATTTTTATCGTTGGCTTGGATGATAACTAAGTAAACCCCAATTGAATGTAACACGTCGAAGGATATAATTTTTTTCCTAAAAGTAAGTAAAAATTTAATAATAATTTCATCGTTACCGAATGTGTGACCGTCTATACTTTTTCATTTTCATTGCTTTATTTTAACTACCTTCTGCCTCTCATTATATCCTTTATTAATAATTTTGTATTGATGTTCTGTATCTTTTTTAGAACTACATTATTTTGCTGAATGAATTTTATTTTTAACGATAGAATATTTTTCACGGGCTACATTAAACGCGCCTTAGCCATGAATAAAGAAGTTAACGTGAATTACGCCATATATCCGGGAATTACATAGACTATCTTGGTTAAAGGCCATTATACTTTTTTTATATAATCATCCTCTACTTTAAATTATGTACCCTCACTTGGAAATTATTTTTACAAATTTCCTTTCAAAATACGGAAAATCCAGTGTGAACTACACGACAACGATAGAATTTTTTTTCTAATTCTGTTTGAATTCTGCATGAAAAAAATGTATGAAATTAGGCTCGGTTGTTCTTATACTTATTTGTAAAAGAGCAACTCGTATGCCCGCTATAACTCTGATTTTACCAACTGAAAAAACGTACTAAAACGTTACGTATAAGTTCTATTAGATTAGGGCCCTCGTAAAGACACACTTTTAGATCTGCATGAGGGCACTGTTTCGTTGAAGCATCAAATACCGGCTCGATGCGGGTTCTGTTACCTTATTTGACTACATCCTCGGAAGGTGTGTAATGTACTCAGTTGTTCTCTTCTTCTTTGAAACTTCTTCGATCGATCCTTCGGCAATCTACTCGCTGAAACCTTTAATAGTTTTTATGTAGAAAAAATTTTAAATTTTATTGTATTATGATACGAAGCCGCTTCTCAGTCGGCTATTTGCTCTTATTTAACACAGTAGAAGTTTTCGAGCAAGGCGAGTTATATTCGTACATAGTAACTGTCTTCTTAATTTATTGTTACCATTTTTATGAAAATGACAGTTATTTCTTCTTACTCTTACTTGATTTTCTTTTTTATTACCATTATTTTATCTCTAATACGTGACAAGATTTAGAACTTACGAATCTGTAATACAGTAGTATTGAATAAAAATTACAATCAGGATAGGTGTATTATCCTTGGTTTTATAAATTTTCAAAATTTATCTTATTTCTGTATTTTCTAAGAAAATTAAATGTTTAATTAAATAATTTAAATCTTTCCTCCATTATGGCTGCAATCACTTAATTCTAAATTTTATTTTTGCAACTCATCCTGGAGCCTATTAACGTTAATAATTGAAATTTTTCTACAAATAATTTCTTTGATCGAGCGCTAAAGAAATTGAACGAGGTAGCTCTAATAAGTTAACGTATTCGCATTTCCACACTCATAAATGTGATTCGTATTTTTCATCTGTAATTAATAAATGATATCACTTTTCTTTCAGAGATTAGCTTTAGCTCTAGTCGCGGAGATATATAAATTATGAACCTTTTGAGAACTCGTATGAATTTAAAAGGCCTGTTATTTATTCATTTCTGGTTTGTTAATAAATTAATGCTTAGAGTTTGTAAAAATGCTGGTGTAACATTACAAAATTATATTTTTTTCAGTACTTCCTGACTAACGAATTGTTTCTTATATTCATTTTTCATTACATGTTGTTTGACTTCAGGATATCTCAGGGTCATGTACCGTTTGGAGTGGTATTTTCATACATCTCAATAGGGTAGGTTAAATATATAAGGCATGACGGTTTCCTTATTTTGCGCGTGAAATATTAGAATTCTTGGGGATAATCAAAGACACGTCTAAATTCAAATTTTGGAATACGGAGGGGATAGAACTACAAAAGGGTTTTTCTGTCTCTTTCTCTCTCGCCTGAATAAATTCAATTTTTCGGTACACCAGCGTAAATTTCACTGACAACGAAATTAAGACAAAAATAAGAAATATAGGAAATACAGTGAATACAGTGAAAATAGTTAAAATAGTTGAATTAAATAGATTTTCCGGAATAATGATCGCTATAATATGTTTTTGTTCCTAAGATCAACATTTTATATACTTGAGAAATTGAACGGGAATGAGACGGGTGAAGAATAGTGTGTGTGTGTGTGTGTGTGTGTGTGTGTGTGCGCGTGTGTGCGTGTGTGCGTATGTGCGTGTGTGCGTGAGTGTGCGTGTGTGCGTGTGTGCGTGTGGGTGCGTTTGTTTGTGTGTGAGGGAGAGAGGGAGAGAGGGACAGAAATTTTATTTATAATGAAATTTTCATCATGAAGAGTATGAAATAATATGATTTCTAACAGGGTCTTGTATCTCGAGTGCGAATATTCCTCCAACAAGAAGGATCTCGAGCCTTGCATCTCTGCTAGCTCCGGACTGATTTTCATCTCCATTAGGGAGATATACTGCGAATTTCGGGTCTTCAACTATAGTCAAGGTTTGACAGTTCAGCGTTTAAATTCACTCATAATAAATGAACTTCATATTCCAACAGTAATAGAAGGATTTAGTCTAGTTATTTAACATAGCTGATTTTAATATATGTCTTTTTACTTTTGACAGCTTTTATTTGATTCCGGTTATTTTTTATGCCTTTTTTATAATAAGAATATTTATTAACTTCACTTATTTATTTGAGTTCCTTCATTTGCTCATTTCTTATCTCCTTTGAAACTTTTTATTTCAGTTATAATTAAAGGAACGACTATCAATCTTTTGAATGGATTTTTAGCCTATATGAACATGAAAAATCTCCGAGCTCTGTTTCATATTTTTATTGGATACCGACACTTTATTGTGCAAACGTTATAGACATTTGATTGAATGTAATGATAAGCTGGTTTAAAATACGAGGACAAAAATATAGGCTTGTTTAACGAGTACTAATAAAGAAGATTTTTTTTTAAGTATCCACTGATTATACTAATGGAAAATCAATAAAAGTTGATAGAAGGTTGCAAATATTATTAAAATATTATTTTTTCATATAAATATCATAGCTGCTAAAATATTATATCTGTTGTTCATACACCATACGTCGAAGGTGATAAAATAATAGATATAGGAGAAAATAAATTTTCCGACTATCTCCGTTTTTCGCTCTCTTTTTATTTCACCTTTAATGACTGTATGATATAGAATTCGCGTATCTCATCTCTTTTCTCTTTCATACCCTGTCTTATCAGTGCTATATTACGATGCTTGGTCGACCAGGATAAAATCGATTTTAACGCCTGTTTTCTTATAGTATACCCGGCGTCAGCGACACATTTTTTCTAGTCGATTTATTTTATAATTGATGATCCACGGGCGCGGAAATGAGGAAGTTCGTTCCACACATGAGCCGATATGATTTCTGAAGCTGAATTAATGCTATCTTCGTTTTGTCGTTTAAATCGGTCTTATTGCTTTTCTTACTAATTTTCTTTTTAAAAGTTTTCATTTTTATGACTTTGTAGATATTTTATAACTTTCAGCGTATAATGAATTTAGGGGGCTAAAATTCTCCTATATATAAAATGAAATAAAATTAATTTTATTTATTGCTTTATAATAAACAAAATTATTGTCATTTATTTATTTAATTCTTTAGCGATCGATATTATATATATTAATTAAAATAAATTTCTTTATTAAAATATAATATACTTGAAATAAAAATATATACTAGTAAACACATAAATTCTAAGAATAATTAACAACTTTTTATAATATAATACTATAATATGTTTGAATTTATATTTCTGTCGTAGTACTGTATTTATTCTTAATTTTGTCCATATATAATCGTTGTTATCTCAGTTGTTGATAAACTGCAGAATATTGTATGATTACCGATGAACTAGTCAAACAACATTTCATTTACAAATGAGTGTAATTTCAATTTTTTTTTAAGTTTTTCAAATTTATTGTAAGTTCCTATTTACGTGTATATTTAAATTTGTGAGCTATACAGAATTTGTATTCGTACGTGTTGTATTAAAAATAAATGAAATTTTTTAGGATAAAATTTGGAACAGAATAATAAAATGTCGTTTGATATCGTGTACGGCAATTTCATAAACCTTAATCGCACAGCCGATAGAATTACTCCGATGGTATTGAATTGAAACGTGCATAAAACTTTTCAATATTCGATTTATCGAACGAGTTTTCCATTGAAAAATTTTAATGTGAAAGTCTGTTTTCCACCAGTCAGCTTCATCGTGATAATAAAGTATAAAGTTAATAAAAAAGCGTCTATATGTGTACGTAAATATATATATATATATATATATATATATATATATATATATATATATTTATATATAGAGAACTGCCTAGAAACTCTTCATCATGGCATATTCAAACGTTTAATAAAATGCCTCTCTCACTATTGACTATGTGCAACCGCAAAAAAAAAAAATTAAAAAAAAAGGAATCACGCGCTCTTGAGAGAGAAAAAGCAAACCTTCGCGATCAATTTGCACGCCTATTATACACGCGCTCACCTGCGACGAACTTCATAATAGACACTCAGACTCGGATTCATGTCCCGATCGTCTCGCACCCCGATCATCGTCTCTCCTCTCTATTATACGCGAAACCATCACAGCTGTCCACTCGATCCCGGGGACGCGCACGCGATTGCGGGCTTCCGATCTATAATATTGTCCGTGCGCGCACTCGACGCTGCTTCGGCTAATATGTGTGTGTGTGTGTGTGTGTGTGTGTGTGTGGCGTACGAGAAAACGGGATCATCGTCACGAACTCGATCGCCCGAACGCTCGTCGAGTATGACGGGCGCGAATGGTCGCGACAGCTGCCGCGTATACTCGACGAGTGTGTGTGTATGTGTGCGCGCACGCGCGTATTTCGCACCACTATTTCTGAAATATTATATATATATATATATATATATATATATATATATAGGATTCTACGTTCAGTCGATATATACGTATGAACTCCCGGGAGGGATAAGGAGCGTATTCGGTGTTTTTTAGGAGCGGGCTGATAAGCGTTTCGTTTTGCATCTGATGAATGTGAAGGGACGATTTGTGAGCGAGACAGTGCTCGATATGGACAATAAATTTTTGTTGTTATTCGTATGCTATCCAGTACAGGTTGTTCAATATCATTTTTGCTTGTAAAATGTCTATGTTGCCTATTTCAACCTAAATGAATCAAATCCATTTTATTAGTATACATTTTAACGTTCAAGAACTTTTATTGTATTCAAAATATTGCTCATTTTGTCGGAGATATATGTATATATATAAATATATATATATATATATATATATATATATATATATATATATGTTTATATGTTTATACATTATTATTAGTTATCGTTTAATTGCCGATAAAATTGATACATTCTCGCGTTACGTACATTAATGTCGTACCAATAATTTCTGCAATTATGCAAATACTACAAATTACTAATTCGACCGATAAAATGATAACTTTATATTTGTTCCGTGAAAATGTAAATTAAAGTCGGAAGTTTTCGCGCGTCATCCGCATTGAAGCGTATGTATGGAGAATCATGCGCGGCGCCTCGTATAAGCATGTACCATACGCTTGCATTGAAAGGCCCGGAATCCCGGGTGGACGAGCCCATCAGCGCACTCGCTCGTAAAATTATAAAATCGAGCGCTTCCTCGTAAAACTTCGTAAAAAAAAAAATCCTAGCGCTCGGCTCGTAAATTTATATTGTATTATATACGCACTTACCTACACGCGCGCATAAACATCGCGCATCAAACGCAAATAATCGAAGGGTTTCGGGATGAAATGAATTAACATTGATATTTCAAACGCTTATTTTTCCTTGGGCAATTGAAGCAACAAAAATTTTTCCAAATACGTAGAAAGATTTTTTGTTTAATGATATTATAGAAGTACTATACTATTCTTAATATTATACGGTACTTAATTTGTTGTATACAATGTGCAACATATTCAAGTTATTTTTCAAGTTAATTTGAAAAGTAGAAACCATTCTGTTGATACAAAGCAAAGCCTGTAAATGACAATTTTTTCGTGGTTAAGCAAATGATTTAGCAGCTCCGATAGCACTGATTATCAGAAAATTATTCTTATAAAGTACTTAATTTATCATAAAATCGTTATACAAAGTAAACTATTATAAAACGGCTTTGGAGAGGAGCTCTATGAATTTATTATAACGAATTTGGATAATTTACAACAACATCCTACACTTTATTATAATGAATTATTGCAACGGTTCTATGAGCATTATTACAGGGTTGATAAAATATTGCGCTAATTTTTCACGCGTGTATATATATATATATATATATATATATATATATATATATATATACTAGATACGTATACTAGAGACTGGTATTGCATATGGCGCTGCGAGGCTTTTCATGCGGACAAAAAATATATAATCACGCTATAAGTTATTCCTGAAAGGAAAAGAAGATTAAACGGATTAATTCCAAAGGTAATCTTTCTTCGAAAGATTTATACTTTGTGCAAAGAATGAGAGAGGACAGGAAGAGCGAAAAATTCATAGAGACACGCATTTAATAATATGAACAGGTATTTAAACAATTTATAATAAATATTAACATTGAATTTAATATTTAATATTTTAATGAGCGAACGAGGGAAAGAAATTTAGTCGATAAAAATATTGTAATGTCTAAATTTTATATTTGTCTAAACAGAATATTTATATGTTTGTTATAAATATATTGCAGATATGTAACTTATGTAAATCGAAAGAGAGTCCAATAATAAATATGGAATTAACAATTATTCAAATTGCAGGCTTTTGTATGCTTTTCTCTAACGCCCTCCCCCTTCTTTAATATGCCAGTCTTATTCATTTCAAATGAAATAAACGGAATATTCAATCCATGCCTTTGCAGAACGATTATAGTTCATCACATTAAAATTAATATAGACTTTAGACCAAGTCGCTGAATACTGATTATCAAAACAAAATCTCTAAGTTGAACGCAATTTACTGGTAGTTGATTTACTTAATTTTCCACAAACACGGAACCTTGTTTCCTAAACAGTATTTGAGAATTTCAAATTTTTAATTGATCAACAAGTGCTCTTTGGACTTTTGGATGAGTGGAAAGAGGGTGTGTGAGATATGTACCAAGGTATGGTACTCAGATGCTTTGCCGTATATCAAATGCCAGGCATTTCACACATTTCTTAAATGGTCTTTATCCAAAATTTTCTCGTACCTTAGTTTGCCGTGTAGAAATATCCTCGGCGCATCCCCAGTTAAGGCTAGATTCTAGTCAGTATCACTGATAAATTCTTCAGATGTCCTTATCTTTCACTGGTGTGGGAAAGAAATACGTGCTGCTAATTTTTAATTTTCGTTTACCCAAGAAAATATGAATATTCAGCAAGAAAAGATTTTTGCTTTCCCTGACGATTCATAGACAAATCTAATATTATATAAAGCTTCAAAATGATAGTACATATTGATTTGATAATTTTTTTATTAAATCTGTAAGACGATATCTAGCTTATAAAATACCTATTAAAGCTTAATATAATAGTAATATTCATAAAAATTAGGATACAGAAATAACATATCTTAATGATTGATTTATTGTTGTAACAATTACGATTTTGAATCAAATTCATTGTAAGACACGAACTTTACAATGTAAACGGACCTTTAAATTCAAAAACTTGTTATAATAAGAATGCACTGTATTTCAGAAAGCTCATGCCATGAATTCATTTTCCTTCTATTGAGAATTCATCAAGAAATACTATTATAATAAGTACCTATATAATTTGTAAGTTGTTAAACGAACATAATTTTCAAAAAAAATGCAATCGTTCCAAAGCAACACCTTCAAAGACGATTAATCTCTCACTAGTTTTCTTAGTGCAATGCAAAGTATGTCTATATATAACGTACGAGGATAGTAGTTTTCACCCTATTCAATTTAAATCTTTAAATGGAATTTTTTTTGTATCTCCCTCGGAGCATCGAAATATATTAAATAAAATCACATATAATCGTTTCTGTAGAATTTTCAACAACTATATTAGTTGTTTATCGTCAAACAGAATATCTCAAACTTCTTTCTTATTATAAAATAAAAAAACTTATTAGTATTGAATTTATTTTTTATTTTTCTATTATTTGTTTAATTATTCTGTGATGACTCCTAGTATATAATTAATTTTTTTACTTGGAAGACTGTACATCGGTAAATTCCTACCAAAAACTTGCGAACATTAAGCAGCGAATTACAAAAATATGTACGTAAAATTTTCAAATAATTGTTTCGAAATAATTTAAGAGAAGTTGTATAAAAATATTAGTCATTAATATTTTCTAATTTATGAGAAAAAGTTTTCGAAATAAAGAACAATAAATGTAGTAGTAATAACAATGATGAAGTAATACTAATCCAGGCAAGTTAGTATAGAATCAAAAGAACAAAGCCCGAGTGACCAAACATAAAGATATACTGCTTCATTCTTAACATATGCACTGCAATTAGTCTATTTGTTAATCTACTAATAAAAAATCTGTTAAGCGTTGGATTGGTCACACATGTGACTCCTCTTGTAGGTGTTTAATACCAATAGCTCTAAACTGTATCTTTAAATTAAGAAAATATTTTTTACGTCAACAAAATCGTTTCATTGTCACCTCCGTAACGAAATATTTATTTGAACTTGTTGTTATTTGTTTCCATACGCGTGCGCGTGCGCGTACGCGCGTGTTTATCCACACCGCCCCCGACGATAATGCGCGAACTCGCCGTCGCGTCGCTCTCGCGCGGTGGAGTAGGCGGGGGGTGGGGGGGGGTGGGGGTGGCGGCGCGGTCTCCGCGCAGCCTCCCTTCGCGCCCGCGGGGTGAGGCTAGGTCGGCTGGGCCGGGCGCCCCCGCGCGGCTCCGCCAGTCGCAGTTCTACCCGAACGGCCCTCGCGCTCGGTGCGCCCGTTCCCACCCGCCCATCCGCGCCCCTCGCCGCTACCTCGCGCCGCGCTTCCCTTCCGCGGAGGCGTCCTCCGTCGCCGCGGCCGACGGGCGAGATCGCACGTGTGCGTGCGCGTGCGCGCGGACTCTCGGCAAACGGACGCCGCTGTTGCTGCTGTGCCCGCTGCTGCTGCTTCCGTCGCCGGGGGGTGGGCGCGTTTCGCGGACAGGCGCTGACCCAGGGTCGGGCGGTCGCCAGCAGCCGCTCTTGGGACGCCGCTCGCCGCGCGGAGGAATGAGAGGCTCGACGACCGAGGGATCGCCGGAGGATTGAAGCGCGATAGCTTGGACCCTCGTATATACTACGCGTGTGGGTGTATGTACATATATATATATATACATTTTCACAGCCAGTGGGCGAAGGTTCGCGGGAGCCTCGCGCATGACTCGAGCGGTCGAGCGCGTGCGCGCGTGACTTTCGAATTCGTCGCGGCAGGAGCCGCAAGCACGCTTGGACCGCGGGCATTGCACCGATGAGAAACGGAGTGAAGTGATTTTTGTTGTTCCACGTTCCCGGTTTTGGTTTTTTCCTCGATTTATTTATTTATATATATATTTGTAAGAAGTGTCATTGGTGCGCGTTCTGGAGTTGTTGTGTGCTGTGTCGTTTACGCCCGACGCTCGGAGGCTTCGAAAGGGGATTGCTCGTCGCGGCTGGGAGAGGAAAGAGGAAGCTGCTGCGCCGGCACCGCGGTCCGGTAGGTTAAAAATGTTGATTGAATTTTAGAAGATTTGAAATTATCGCCGTACGTTCGATTGAAAATATGGTGCGTCGCGTAGCGAAGGTCAAAGCTTTTTTTTCGCAAAGGGTTAAGGGGAATATATAAAAGCTCATTTACGTGGGCAAGTTTTTGGATCTTATAAGACCAATGTTATGAAAGATACAGTTCCGTAGCGAAACGTCATTTATTGGTAATTCGTTGAAAAATATTTTTGTACATTTGTGTGAAAATTGAATTAAAAACACTGGTTGAAGACGCTGTTTTTTAACAGCATCACAAGTTTTTAGAATTCTCAGAACGGATTACAAGAAATTTAGTAAATATTTTCTCAACACTACGCACTTATTGAATTACGTATGATTTTATAAAATATTGCTTTAAATAATTATGATTGATAAAACAATCATGCAATAATCTTGTCAAATTCTGAAAAATTTTATAATAATAACTACCGACTTTTAATTCCATAGATTCATAACTGTAACAGTTAGTAGTTCGAAAACGTAAAAACATAGTTAATATTAGCTAGTCAAAGCCTGGAATTTCAAGAACCTTATCGCATTTTATTATACAGAAATTTCGATTGAAAGAAAAATGTAAAGTACTTCATTTAAAGTGTTACCGCTCCATTAAAAATGACAATCGTAGATATTTCCGTAAACAGCAATTCTGTTTATTTACGCCGTTAGCGGTTCCAAACTCATCCACTAGATTTCATACAAATTGAAGAAATATAAGTGTAATTTATATATAACTGTATAATATAGTACATATGGATGAAGTTTATCACTTAATGAGTAGAGCAACAAATGTCGAGCCAAAGTAGCTATGGAGGCACAATCAACATTAGTCATATTATTATTAGCAATATTGAGAGTGCTATTGTTTTATATTTATTGATAATATAATTAAAAAATAAACGGATTTTAGTTGGATACTTTTTTCTTTAACGCTTTTAAATGAAACTTTTACGGTATATTTTCAAAAAAAATTTATTTTAGTCGATTCTTCAATAAAAAAACATGTTTATTTTAGAAATAATATTTTACTGTTATCAAGTATTGAAAAAATAATTACGTTTTGTACATTTTAAATATATATTTTATAAAACTATTATTTCCATACTGGATTTTTAAGAATCATATTGTTTTAATATTTTTTATTTATCCATAAAACAGAGCAATCACGATGTATGCACGTTACACAGTTTGATAATTTTAGAAAACTTATAATCACTAACGTTTTAATTATTGTGAAAAATCAAATGAATCTTGTAGAATGAGTTAGGTAAAGAAACAAGCACGAATACAATTGACAAAATACGTATTGAGAATTATTTAATTCCATTTAGGATATCGGGTGCTTTTTATGAGCTAAATATTTATCGACTTCATTATAGCAGAAAGTAGGTAATTGATTTAGCTTCAAATGATATAATAAAAGGTAACCGGTCAATCTTTGTAACTTTTTATGTTGCAATATAGCTTGATAAGTTATCTTAGGTTTGCGGTATTGCAAATAAGTAGAAATATCTGAATAACTTTGCATTGCATTATAATATACATGTAAAGTAATATACATGTAATTTATTTACAAATACATTGTAGACATCCTTTGCTGATTAACATCCCATCTTAAGATTACAAATAGAGTAACGTTAAAGAATATAGAATAAACTTCAACTAAATATAGGATAATTATATATTTAGATATATCTTTATATTATTATAAAGTAAGATTGGATAGTTCCAAATCAGATAGAAAAGGCGGGATTAACTGAAGCTATAAATTATGGCAGAAATATCACTAACCGTATATCGAACTTCACTAATAAGCCTCCGATATTTCATTCAGGAAGCAAAACATCAATATATATAGAATAATTATATGAATGAATTTCTCGTGCACATATTTGCGGATTCTGTTTGCCTCTGTTAAATTATTAACATAAACAAATATCCTAAAATCACATTTATATAACGTAAATATTTAGATACACATTGATAATTAAGAATGAGTAGAGGTCGATTTTTATATGAAAAGAAACGAAAATTAGGTGGCAGCTCACGAACGAGTCTTCAAATTTCAACAATATATCTATATGTATTGAAACTATTTTGTTAATAATTAAGGATAAATAATTGTGTACTATATATATAGTTAGAATATTAGAGATATCTGTGAATTTAGTGAACATTAGCCTGATTGAATTTTATACCAAGATCAATTAGTATTAATTTGAACATTTAATTAACTGGTCATCTTGTTATTTAATTATGTACAATAAAACAGTGTCCAAATTAGTTAATTTCTTTAAAATTACTCGACTCTTCGCGCTTCATGATAATGCCGACGCGTTTACAAGCACGCTTATTATACGCACAGATTATTGTTTTCAGTGTATATACATTAATCGCGCATTCGAATTTTTAACGTATACAAATTGAGGGAAATTTTCACGATCGAATCTGCATACCATAACAAACAGGAGCCCCCCCCCTCCTCCTGCCGCCGTCGCTCCTGCATATTTTCGGTCGTCCGTCGCGAACAAAAGCCCGGTTTTTTGTTGCTACTTTATATTCGGGCTTTTTAAAGAAAATAAACTATATGTATAGGTATATATATATATATATATATATATATATATATATATATACTAAAAAAATTTCAATAACCGCATCGATTCGCCGGCCGCTCGCGCGCTCTTCGCCACATACAGCCAGCTGATTTTAAACGCGCAAATTTATTCCATTCGTCTCGTCAATAATGTCTCTCGACGATAGACCGCGGCCCTCGATGCGTGGGAGAGGGCCGCCGGGCCGGGGGGAGGACAGAGGGTGGACGAGAGGTCTGCCGAGGCTTGGTAAACAAAAAAAAGACCGAAATACCTTTATATAATACCGTCGTGCATCACGGAGCGATGCGAATCCGTCGCCCTGTCGCGCATCGAAGCGATAACAATGGGGCCGCGCCGCGTGACTCGTAATAAATTATTCTATTGATAATAGGGCTTGCGGGTTGCGCGCGCCTTGCTCGGTATGTGTATGAGCGCGCGTTTGTAAAAATTCACCGATACGCAGTATCCGCGCGTATATACATATATTTGACAGTCGCCTCTATTCTAATGCGAGATACGCATCGAATGACGAATCGATGATCCTGTCTGGAATTTTTCGGACAGGAGAGGAGAGATATTGTAGATGTAATTATTATCAGTTGGTTCTATAATGCTCGAATACACGTAGATTTACACGTAAGGGTTGTTAATTCTTTTTTCATGGCTTCTAGTTGCAATTTTTATATGTGCGGAACCAATCGCTTATCAATAATTACTAGATTTTTTGGAAATTAGAATCACACGTCTATGAAAGGTTAGTATTGTCTTATCTTAGTATCTTATTGTCTGGTCTTACAAAATTAAGCAGAGCTATACATTAATTTATTTTCAATTGATATTAGAATGCGACTTAATAATCGTATTAATTTTTGCTCATAATTTCATGAGTCTCTATTTGAGTTATCAAGAAATTTAGGAATTTTTGTTAATACATATTAATTTTTACTTATATGTAGACCTGACCACTAATGCAACTTTTGAAGATTCGTGATGACTTATAATGATAGTCGTTTGAATAAATAAAACGTTTGTGTAATAAAGCAATAGTCATTGAATTTATGAACTTTAAGTTTGTCGCTTATACAGTTCGAGACTTGTGATCAAGAAATGCAATAAAACAAAAAAAGGAATATTTAATGGATCAATTATTTAACGTTCAAGAAAATTAATATCGTTCGATATACGAATAAAATTATTATTTATATTAGAGCTTACCGTTTAAAGGAAAAAAAAAATTCGGTATCTATAAATTTCTTATTTCACATTTATTAAGAATGACTATATCCAAAGAAGTTAACATAATCAAGCTTTTTCCATCGTTTTTCCATTAAGTTAGTGTTTCCGAAAACGGCAAAAGTATAGACTCACCTAATGATGTCAAACGTTTATTTGTGTGTATATACATAAATATATATATATATATATATATATATATATATATATATATATATATATATATATAGGGACAGAGAAATGGATAATTTTAATCTTGTCTTGATTCATATACGAATTTATATATATTTTTAAAAATCTTCGTTTATTGTAACGAAATTTAATATTTATAATTAAAGCCGAAGTAAAGGTTACTAAAGCAGGTGCCAAATTTTTGAATAGGAACAGAAAATTTTAAATTTTATCGACTTTAAAACTACAGTATATCTATAATCATCAATTTGTATCGTCAAGTAGATATACATCGTGTTTGATCAGACTCGAGTGCATATGTTTGTACGAATCAGGAATATGCTTGGATTTAATAATGTTTTACATCAAATACAAACTGAAGAATGATAAAAGTGACTTATATGATTCCAAATCTCAATTTAATTACTATTATCGAGAATAAATACATATTCTAAAAAAAATTATGGTAGAACAGACGGCTTAAAATTTACTTTTATAGTAGAGATATTGTATAATTAAAAAAATTTTTCAAACGATGATGCACCTTATCCAAACAAACAGACCCTCTCCAATTACATATTCAAAATAATACGACAGATAATCTTGTAAGCAATGTTGAAATTTAGCCGCGACGAGATTTGAAATTTCCTCTATTATAACTTTGATAAAGAAGCCGGCATCAAAAAAGAAACACAACGAAAACTTCCACCGTGCGAGACAGCGTCCAAGCGCCGCGAACGAACGTCGATCGAATTTTCTTATTCAAATTCGCCGGTTGACTCGTAAAGCGCATAGTTTATGCTTTGTTTGAGAGATTTTTCAGATATAAAGTGCAGGGTGCGCGCGCAGATATGTGTAATAACGGGCGAGGCAACGGCGATACTTTTTTTTCGAGGCGGCCCGCCCCGTAGCCCGGGATGAGAGACGCGACCTCGCGGATAAATCACCGAAAGTAGTGCGCGAGGCGGGACGGTAATAATTCAGTTGCGCGTAAAATGAATTACTCAAGGTAAACGCGTGAAGGGTCGCGCGCGTCTCGTGCGCCCGCGAAGTTAGTTTTCCGGTTAAATCGACGTGAAAAAGAATAATTTTTAATTTAATTATTGAGGTCTTTTGTCGGACGTTTAACAATCGAGGTTCATAGTTATACACCATTTTTCAACTATTTCAACGATAATCGATTGATATTTTGTAAATAGGGGTACTTCGTGCGCGTATATCTATTGTTATACGAATGATTTTAAATTTTCATATGATTAAATGTATTTGAAAGTACAGAATTTCGTATCCAATTTTCATGTTAATATGAAATAAGTCTAAAAAATTAAGATTTACATAAAATCTATGGATCAATATGTTTGCAACAATATACACACATAAAATATCGTGTACATGTGATTATCGAAATGGCTCACGCAGTTAAAAATCATCGTTGCAGCGGATGCAGGATGGAGCTTCGGCACTTAATTCCGAGTTGTAAAAATGATAATTTGAGTTACAAAAAAAAAAAAACTAAAAATTGAATAAGTTTTTAAATATCAATGCCAGTATTTTCAAATTGATCATTAAAAATATGTCGACTGATATAAAACAGACTAATAAATATTCTTATCGGTCTTACAGTCTTTATGAATATTCACATAATTATAATGTCAGTTCGAAGTGCCTTGCTTATAATTACTCTCATATAATCGGAAATATAAAACTTCAAAATTAATTTTGTTAGTAGCAAACAATATTACTGCCTCGATCACTAAAAGTTTCCGCATTCATGAAATATCTGACGTTTCAGGCCGCCCCACCTTCACTTCAGGTACTAAAAACAAGTTATTATCAATAATTCTCTGTTTCTAATATTAACATTAAATTATCTACTTCTTTGCTCTGTACAGAGATCGACATCACTTGAAATTCTATGCATTTATTACGTTAAGAAAATAATTTACATTGCTGCATTAGCAAAACATTCAATTTCTAACATTTGAAGAGAAACACACTTTTAATAGCATTAACCCGTTAATCCCAAAATCGTAATGAAATGAAACTTTCCTAGGAAAACATTCCGGGGTAAGAAAAAAAAAACGATATCCAAAAAAGGCTAAACTAATTAAGACCGGGGGATAAAATTTCTGCAGAGTATAGAGAAATTGAAAAAGTTCGTAGGTTCGAAATCCCTCTTTCTTCTTAGCAGGCGTCGCGCGTCGCGCGTCCACCCCCTTCTCCCTCTGGCCCCGAGCAAGCTGCGCATGCCCTACATTTTTCTTTGAGAACTCGACGCGATATATATATATATATATATATATATATATATATATATATACCTTGGTGGGGCTCGCAGGGGCATGAGATAGGGTTGAGGGTGGCAGGAGAGGTGGGAGAAAACTGAGACCAGAAAACAGAGAGCCGCGGTAAAAGTGCGCTATACTGAGTATATATATATATATATATATATATATATATATATATATATATATATTTATATATACAAATACCCGCTACGGGGGCAGAGAGAGAAAAACAAAGGCATCTGTCGACATTTGAGATTTTTACAAATGTACACACACACACACACACACACACACACACACACACACCCATATACCTATACATATACGCATGTACTCGTAATTAGATGAAAAGAAGAGAGAACGCTCGGGGGATGTATCTCCTTTTGCTTTATGTGCTTTTTCGTTCTTTTTGTCGTGTGACGATATGCGCATTCTACGTTTGATCTAGCGAGGTGTATCATTTTATCAAGTTTTATTGTAATTATAAAAGCACAGCTATAGTAGTGCACGAGAGTATATTGCAATGCATCAAGCTTTGTTGGAACTATTCATTACTTGCGCGAGCAATTTTGTTTTTCTTTGGACTGCTCTTCCCGTTATGACGTAAAACTACGAGAACTGTGTGAGCTCCTCCTGTCTTGTTATGTAAGTCGTTAAATTTAATATAATTAATTAATATTTTGAACGACCTATAAGATACAAAGTAATATAGTAAATATAATTCTTTAAACTTCATAAATAATCGATATATTTTTTATTGACATATTCTACTTTTATTTTCTTAGAAATTCAATGTAAAATGATTCGTGAAACTGTTTTAGCGTAATTTTTATTTTTAATCTCATTTTAATTATGTATGAAAGGATTACGCAATGAATTAATCTATTAAAAAGACGTTCAGTAAATTCGATTCTTGAACAAAGTCTCGAAGAATTAAAAAATAGACGCATTATCAAGATCGATCCATTCAGCCTACTCCTAACTCGTATTTTCTTTTTTTTTGTTTCTTGCAGTACTGAATAATTCATCGTCTCTTGTTACTACAGAAAATTCTAATGTTTTATTTTTCTTTTTTTCAAACTGAAAGAAGATGCTAATGAAGGAAAAGGACGCAGTAGTTGCTTTTTTAAGAAGCAAAACACAATCTACATGTATTACAACACTTTTTAAAAGTTGTGATTGCAATAACAATACTATGTAATGCAAATAATATTGTGCGAACTTGATATATCTCATATTTGTCGAGTGTTCTTTATCTAATAACTTCTGTATCGTAATTTATTGGACTTTTTTGACGTGTTTCTAGCCTTATATATATATTCAAAATAATTGGAGAATCGAATTAAATTTCGCTTTGAAGGTCAGAACAGCATTCACTATATTTATATATTATCAATCGTCATTGAGTAATATTATTTATATTAATTATCAAACATTATTAATAAAAGATATTACATAAAAAGTAATTGTACTTCCCTTCCATACTGCGAAAAAATAAGAAAAATTATACCTTCTCCCTCTCATTATCACTTTTCTGAATTTCACAAAATACTGCGAACAATTCCTTATTCATCTTCAAGATCCTAAATATGTAAACTGTAAGTAAAGTAGTTTCAAACGCTCTATGTGGCTTCTCATTTTCAAAGACTTTCGTGCATGTACGACTAAACACATATTTATTAAATATACATATATTTTTAGATTTCACGATCCATTCTTTATCCCATCTTATATATATATATATATATATATATATATATATATATATATATATATTTTTTTTCTTCTTCTTTTTCCCATTCATTAATTATTAGTACATGGATCGCATCTTTATAAAATGGAAATTATTCAAATCGGAGCGCACTTAACATTCTAATTCGGTCAATTAAAAGGCTACTTGTCCGAAAACACGAGTCTAAAAACCGACGAAAGGGTCTTACTCAGCAAGCAAAACAGACCGGCACCCCCTAGCCGCGACTCCACGCCTACTGGACGTTTCCACTACCCTTCTCACCCCATCCATCCAGCGCAAAGCGTCCCATGTATATATATACCCGCGTGAAAAAGTGGGTATTCCTCGTCTCTGCCCGTTTATCTTCCATCCTGCACTTACTACCGCGAAGTCCCGATATCCATCGCTATATATATATATATATATATATATATATATATATATATATATGCACAAACGCGTGCCGCGGACTACATCGGAAGTCCATTACGCGACGCCGCTCCGCTAATTTGATTAATTCATATACATATATATATGTATATATATATATATATATATATATATATATATATATATATTTGCCGAGAATACGCGCTAACTTACCGCACTGCGGGGGAGAGGGGAGCTGGTGGGTGGGGTTGAGCGAGGGTTTAACGAGCTGTACTCTATATATATATTCGTTCTCTTCAGGTCATCGTCAGCAGCTGACGACGTCTCGACACGAGCGCGCTCGCGCCACCAGGTGGCTGCGTATTTAATGCATTTGACCGCATCTCTTCTACCCTAAGGCTTCGATCATATATCGAGGCTTCCCCGTATAATACGAGCGCCCGGAAGTATCGAGGGCAATTAGTATTTTTATATGGGGTTTCTCGTTTATCTTTCTGTTTTCCTGCTTGACGTTCGACTTTTTGGAGGATTAAACGAATCTATGCATCTGTTCTGTCCCATGTTTCGAGTCACTTGAGCATCTCATAGGACTGAACTAAAATTATAATAATGGAATTATATATACCCAATCCTTATCTCATTCAACTTCAAGTGTAAAGCACAGATTATGTTCATAAAAAATTTGAAGCGTTATCTAATTTACCGGAATCTAACATTAAAACTATTATCATTCCGATTCCTTAAAATATCAATACTTTTAAGACTTTCTCTCTTCAACTTGTTTTTAATACCTTGTTCCAAAATATTTATGATTTTTAAAATCGAAAGAATGCAAGAAATCTAAGCAATGCTCTTTGAAATCGGGTGTACCATTCGTACTTTGCGGACTAATTAACGTTTATATACCTTCTGTTCAAATATCTATTAGTTTTTTAGATGAAACATTTGTCACAATCTTTACCATTAATTTTATAAATTACTTGTGCGTTTAAGCATTTGTGATCCTCATCTTTACAAATGTTAAATACATTATCTAAGTTATTCTTAATCTGGAAGTCAATTTGAATATTATGTTTTCTTATAATTACTTCTAATTCTTTTTTAAAATCATTTATATATGGCAAAAACATGATCATAAGTTAGGATAGTCTGACTGTAATTATAATAATAATTATATTATTTTATGGAGACTGTACGATTTATGAAAATATTTGTTGATTCGATTATAACAATCGACATAAGAATAATTTTAATTTTTAAAATATAGAACAATGGACAGAAATGAATATTATAATATGGTATAAATACCTGCAAAAAAATAAAGTTTTTTAAACAAACTCAACAATGTTTAAAATAGAAATACTAAGAAAAAACAAAATCTGCAGGAATACTAAACGTGGACACTGAGAAAAATTAATTTTTTTCCATGTTTAACTTGTAATATCTAAAAGAGTCACGTGATGATCCCATTCTGCATTAGATTTAGAAAAATGTTCGACAAGTTGTTATAACCAGCAGTGCTACAAAGAGAAAGAGAGAGAGAGAGAGAGAGAGAGAGAGAGAGAGAGAGAGAGAGAGAAGATAGAGCTGGATAACTCATTTATGTCCATCTAATGTTCGTTGTTGCATTTTATATAACGACTTTAATTCTTTATATACTTTGACATCTTTTTTCCATACATATTATATTAAGTTCGTCAAATATAATTAAGAGAATCTGCATTCTAATGTTTAATATTAAACAAAGTAATAAGATAATCTAGATTTTAAAAACATTCATAATGTTAATGTTTATTTAACTATTAAATATTAATTAACATATTAATCGTAAAATCGCCGTAATCGTGTAGCTACTGTACGTCTAGAATGATAATTAATTTTTCAAAGAATAGACAAAAACCTTATTGAACGTAAAGAATTATAATTTAAATCTATAAACTCGAGCGCGAGCAAAATTTCAAATATATACCCAAGTTCCTCAATAAACCTCGGGAATAATTAATAAAGCGAGAAATTTCCGAGTGCGCGGTCTATTCTTGTAATCTTTATTGTTTGTTTATGCAAAATTGTGTGTATATATAATACAAGACCCGTATAATTTTGACGAGTATAAGTCGTCGTGCGACAGTTAAAAGTGCTCGTTGAGAAGTCAGAAGAGGCCGAGTTGTCGGGAAGCGTTTGTGTGAGTAATTTCAGTGCACTCCGAGGGCGGTGCTTCTCAGTTTTCCGCTTTTATATATATATATACATACACAGACATAGGCGTTCGCATGAAATGTATATAGATAAAACTCTTTTTCCAACGATCCTTAATAACAATGTCGTCGCTCCTTCATTATGATGCTTATGATTGCGTTTACATTTGTGCTACGTACTTCTTTCCCCTCTTGTTGTTTTATTTTTCCTTTTTTGCTTCGTTATTGCATTCCTTTTACTTTGATGACATGTATATATATATATATATATATATAAAGCTTTCGACTTATGAAGATATTACCTTGCAGAGGAAAATTTAACAAGTGTAAAGTTGCTATACACTATTTTTGCGTATGAGTTAATGAAATAGTCGTGGTGAAATATTGAAAATACAAAAGAATCGTACTTAACTGTATGAGAAAAAATTGCATCATGTTCTTTTTATCAACTTCAAATGAATATGAATATATGAATATTGTAGGCGTACATTCGAATTAAAAAGAATTCGGCAGTTGGACAAAAGCAAAACTTCTTTTCATTCATTTAATAATTCTTTGCTCCGTACGAATACTCTGTGATTAAAGGAATCTGGTGAAGCTCGAGTTGGAACCTTCATTCCTTTAGAAGTACTTTTATTTTTGTAAATTAATGAATATATTTATAGAGAATCATAGTTTAACGGAAAAAGTAATATATTTATTCATAGTATTATAAATATTATATACATGAATTTATACTATCGTAAAATGTCTAATCGTAATTGAGGCCCTTCATAAGTTATCGAGATCGAAAATAGGTTTGCACGCTTACAGAAAATCAAATTTCTACAAAAACTGAATAAAATCTGCAACTGTATGGAAAATGAAAGTTATAAATTATTTTGTATAGTTTAATTTATTAATAGATAATTATTTCATTACAGAAGTATTAATTAATAAACAATTTTCGAATTACATCATTTGAATTACAATCATTGTTTAACTGTTTAATTTTTGTCTTTATCTCTTATCGACGTAGTAAAAGTAATTTTAATGAAAAGTTACATAGAAAAGAAATAACAAAGATATGAACAAGAAAATATTTGTATGGGACTATTTGTAGAGAAGTGAATACTAAAATATTATTTTTACAAGAATTTAATTATTATTAATTTATTATATTAAATACATTATTAATGATTGAGAATTTTAATATAAAGTACTGATTAAAAAAAGACATGTGTTATTTTTATTATTGAAATTTATAAATTTATTTTATTAATAAGTAGTTGAACATATGATAATCAATGAATTGAAAGTTTAACAATTAACTTAGACTTTTAAATGACATTGTATTATAAATAAAAAATATTATGGAATCAGTCAGAACAAAATAAAGAAGCATCAAATTAAAAAAACAATTCTCTATCTGAATAAAATGATTAAATTACTTGCTCTTCTTATTTCATTATTTTCCCGAATAATGAAATTTATGTTTCATTTTAAAATGAAATTCATTTGATGGAAATCACAATGGGCCGTGCGTGAAATGTAAATCAGATTGGTTATCTCGGATAGGTATACGAGTCGGATAGGATTCCCGACCGGAATCCTTAAATTAAATAATGGGACGTATCTGTGAAAGATCCGACACTGATTTCCAGTTGGTTTGTATTTTAGATTCTTGAAATTCAGGTCATGATCTGGCGGCTATTACGCGCGGCCCGCTGTATAATGCAACTCATGTAGCGTTAACGCGAATATATAAATTTCTAGCGGCCAAACGTCGCGTAATATTGTAGCCGGGCACGCGTGGTTGCCTTTTCTCCGGCATCTCTGAAAATTTGCCAACTTGTTTACGCAGCACGCGCGCACAGCAGTCGAGCGAGGGGGATGCATTTTCGAAGCACTGTTCTTGGATAAAGAAGGGGCGAACGAAACGACTGCCGACGATCCCGCGTCGTCGCTTCGCCGAGCCCGAAATTCCGTCGTGCCTCGCGCGACCCGGGCGCGCCCAGCGAGAAGCCGCGTCATCGCGGCGTCGAGCCGCGCGGCCGAAATCCCTCCGTGTACACACCGGCCTATATACGCGCCGAGACGAGCCGAGCACGTAACGTAAACAATGAGAGCCGCGACGACGACGACGACGACCCGGGCGACACGAACGCGTACGCGCGGATTATTCGTAACGAAAAGGCGCCGATCATCGGGCCCCCGGGGCCACCGGATGAACTTCCACCCTGGATAAGCCCGAATTAGGATGCGCAGAGCGGCCAGCGAGGGTGGGCCGAAGCTGGGGAGGGCGCGGTGGGGGGAGTGGGTCGAGACCATTCGCCGCCGCCGAGTCGCCCTGCGCGGAACGGCAAAGGAGGGCCGCGACACCCTCGACATCCTCGTTGTAGGCCGCGGTGCGGGGGCTCGCGTCACGTAGTTAACCGCTGCGCCTCCACGCTCGGGTGTGCACCCTATACGTGCGCGTGTGCGCGCGATAGTCGGTGCCCCCACGGTTCGCCCCGGCAGACTGGGAGGTGAAGGGGTCGAGAGGGTTGGCTGGCTCCGCCGACCCGCTGCTCCGATGAGACGGGGCGCGACGTCCTTCGTGGGTTCGGTGGGGGGAGGGGGGCGAGCGACGTTCAGAGCGAGTAATTCTTTTTCGAGAAGCTTGGTAAATTCTTTGGGATAAAGAGTCTGAAAGTCGCTCGTTTTAAAAAATTCATCTTGTCTTTTATTGGTTTTCTTTTTACAATATCGATGATCATGTGTGTACGTTAAATACGGTAAAAGCTTAGTTAAACAGACATAAGTCCTTTTTGTTTGTTCTTACTTGTATGTTTTACCGTTGGAACAATCGTAAATGTTACAGTAGCTGAAAAATAACTCGGCGCTCTTAAATAATTTAAAAAATATGCTACGCATAGAGAAAAATATTTATTTAGTTATCAGGTGGTTGATTTGATTTTCACGTTGTCTCTGGTATTGTAGGCTATTTCAAGATTAATATAAATTTGTTAAATAATGCAAATGTATATCCGATTGTCTTGTTCTAGTTGGGCTTTAGCAGAAAAAAGACATGATTTTTTTGAAGAAGTTGAACAGTAATTTTCGAAGGCACCGACTGTATATTTTAACAAATTAATGTTTTAAAACTTTTTACGGTACATCCAGGATCACGCGATATAGAAATACAAAGGGATAGGAATAGAGGGAGATGCGAAAAGAGAAGCAGATATAAAGGGAGAGAGAGAGAGAGAGAGAGCAGACAAGGGGGAGAATCATGTTCACATAAAATGCAGCGTCTGATCGCATTATCAGAAGTGTACTCAAAGAAATATCGTATAGTCAGTGGCAGGCTAGAGCCGCACTAATTTATGATTTCATAAACTAGATTTTATTAAACGGTTATTTATTCGAATTAATTGTTCTTCGTTTGTTATTCATTAATTCTATTATTCTATCGCAGTCATAAATTAAAGATATTATTTTATTGCAGGCATTAAAATACTTTTTTTATTTTAATATAATAGAGTTTGAATAAATATTAGTGAGAAATTAATGGGACATTAAGTAAAATACTAATATTACAGAATGTTTTCGAGTAATTTTAAATATAAAATCAAAATATTTGTTGGTATTTTTTTTAAAGCTGTTTAAATTTAGAAAAATGTATTTGATAACTCTTTATTTAATCTAGTCAAATAGATTTGAAGGAAATACATTGAAACGAAGAAAATTCGGTCAAAGAAATATTTAGTAAATAATAATGCAAATTTTTTATTATTAAATATCATATACTAATTATTAAATAGCACACATTAATTATCACATATTAAATATCACATATTCACTAATATATTATGAGTCGGTGCAGGAATTGTCATATAAGCATTTTATTTTTACTTCTTTTGATTTTGTTTTTTTAATTTTTTTTTAAGATCATATTCAGGTTTATAGATGTATAAAGTGAACGGAGTCGTATCATTCGATAACATTAATGGATCTCCATGAAAGCATTATTTCCTTTTTGGATGTGGTCAGCTTTGACTTTAGATACACACGTACACCCAAATACTTAAAAAAAATTTATTCCTCTATCTGACCCCAGTTTCGCTCGTTATCCTTGCAAATTGTACGTCAAACGGTATTGCGTCACCCCGAATTTTCAGTCACGATTTCCCGTTCCATCAGGGAACAAATTTGTCGATAGAATTCATCCTTCCCTCCCACTCTATCTTTCTCTATCTCTCTATCTCTCTCTTTCTCTCTCTCTCTCTCTCTTTCTCTCCCTTCCCTTCTACTTCTCTCTCGACCACACTTTCGTTTCTCATTCGTGTGGAGTTGAGGGGGGGGGGGCTGCATACATGCTCAGTTCGAAGGGGCAGAAAAGGAAGCTGCTCGAACATGGGGGCTTCATTTAAATTTTATCGGCCTCCATCTTGCGATAATTTTCCTTATCTAAATTACAGTTTTCTGTCCTTCTGGCTCTCTTCCTTCTTCTCCCCGTGCACAACGGGATATTTCGACGCTATCTAATTCTCACTCCTGTTCCAATTTTCTAATTTAAGAACGCCATTCTCGCGCTCTGGTCGTGCGGAATTTTAAGCGAATTAGAAGTTACTGATCTAAAAATTTAATGAATTTAATGTCTATGGTCACGAGCAACAAGGAAAGCGAGTTAAATAAATCCGATTTACTCGGTTATAAAAGCAAGAAAGTGTAACATCACAAAATATTATAGATAAAATACATCATAATAGTAAGTTTACTAATGAAGGAATCGTGTAATATAATTAATAAATGTAATACATTTAATGCGAATATTTATATCATAAATATATTGGTCAGGTGTCATTAATTTTGATCAGGGTCACGTATTTTCTGTAATTTTGATATTGCGATACCGACTGATGGACTGCACTGCTTAATTCAATAGCTTTCACGCTTGTCTGCCACGAGACATATTTCTTACGCACTACTATTATCATTCCTTTATTAATTGTTTATACTCGCTATAAATGAGTAACTAAAAGTGGTTGACTGAAAAATAATTTTTCTATTCGTTAGATTTTGCCTGTTTCGCGTCAAGCGCATCAAACAGACGTACAATTTTATGGTTGCGCTATTCCATCGTATGCAGCTGAAATTTATTCAATAGTGCGCTTTTCTCCTAGGCGATAGTTTTATTACAATACTTCGTATCGTATGTAGATATATATACACATATATACATGTACCCATTCCAAGCCGATTCCCACTTATGGACACGAGTTTTCATGGTATTATTTGGCTCTATTCATTAGTTTTAATGTAGATTATTCATAGACTAGCTAATCGTAAGGCTGAAAATGTTTTTAGTTGTGTTATTATGAATTTCATCATATAAACACATGATTTTCCACTATTATGTAACTGTATTAATTCATGTTCATGTATTTGCCTACACTAGGGCTTGTACAATGATTATACGAGCGATGATTCAAAGTACACTGCTTTATTAGATTAGATTATGTTCAGAATTTTTTGTAAATATAAAATAACTGTTAATATTTTTACAATACTCTGAGATTGTGTTCGATGGGATTTTCCTCAGATAGCATTGATATTTTATATTCTATTTATAATATGTTTTGTTATCTTTGCTTTATCATCAACCTTATTCTTTTCTATATTTTTTACAGTTTCACCAATGACAGAATTTGCAAGTTTATATATTGTAAATTAATTCTTTATTCTTTCATTATCATACAAAAATAAAGAATATTCAATAGTTGATTTCACTTATTCTGTCTTCATACTATATAATATATCAAATAAAAATGATGAGATAATAGTGATTTTACTATCAAGTCTTCCTTATTTAAACATTAAGAAAATACAAACAGTTTTTTCAAACAGTCTATTGCTGATACAGCTAGTCATTTCCAGAGAAAATTAGTATTATCAACTGATGTTTCGATATCGCTATAAGGCCACAAGCACTTCTTTTTTACCGACTGTCTATCATTTCATTTACATTTTATCTAATCTACTAATATTTTAGTACTATTTCTTGTTTTCCTCAATTCAATAATAGATATTCGTATATCGTTTATCATAAATTAAAAAAAATTAGTAAAATATATGAATTTTAAATTCAGACTGTAACGGCATTCTAATCGTTGTGATTTTTATTAAATAAATATTTTTCTACTTATACAGATGCAGAATCTCACGCCCTCCGCTCATTTTTATTCGAGGACTATGTATGATACGTAATAAATATAATAAAAATTAAAATCCACTTAACGAACTATTCTATCACAAATACGGGCTTTGACGGCATTTTCAATAATACGGTGCAATCGTAAATTCGAAACTTTAAAGTATTAAACATTTTTGTAATGTATTGCCAACATATAGCCAGATAACAAATATCCATCCCTCAACCGTGTGTAGGTTCCAATTTTCTCATCGAGACAGAGATAAATTTTACGGTAATATGTACAAATTGATGATTAATCAGTTTCTGCCAGAACACCGTGACGCTCGCCATGTGTACAAATTTGGCCAAAAAGAGACTCTATAATAACGAAAAAGAAAATCCATCTAGGCGGCTTGGGTATACATACATATCTGTGTAAACGGTTTCTCGATAATCCTTAAAGCACCGTAAAGATGCCCAAAGCGCCGAATACCTCAGCCTAATTAAATTATCACACCCTCGACTGGCCGTTCAAAGCTGTCGGGTCGAGCCTCGATTATTATACCGGGCCACATTCGTATTTTGTTTTCTTTCGCTATATATATAAAAATGTGCGTGCGTGTGTGTGTGTATGTATGCGTCTGGGGCTATCTATTAGTACGGAAGCGGAGATCTACGAAATCCTGCGAATGTAAGTTTCATGCCCCACAAAAGGTGCTCGTGTGAGGGGACTGTATACATATACTTGTATATCCTATGCGCAGCCGCATGGAAACCTTTACGCCTCGGTTCTCTTTCTCCATCGTTCTCTCTCTCTCTCTCTCTCCCTCTCTCTCTGTCTCTTTCTCTCTGCCTCGTTTCCCTCCTAATTCCTTCCTCCCGCATAAAGTCTCTCTATCCGCGTACACTGTTACACTTCCTCGGTCGTCGTTTGAAGTGCAGGCACACACCAACACTATGTCCTTCACACACACGTTATACTCGCACATATATACACACACGCACCCACACATTTCGAGACCGAGACTCGCAGGCGCTCGCTTAGCAGATGTCGCTCGTAATCGAGTTATCGGATGCTGCACTCCGGAGAAGCCGTTTTCGCGTGCGCGTGCCCTCGCGCCTTTGGACGTTTTATTTATACAGCGCGGAGTACGGCGCGATGCCTCCACCCACTGATATATAGGAATAAATGGAGGGAATGCCTTTGATAATTCGACTGGTATATGCACGTACGTGTGTATATACATGTGTATGTCTATACTGTCTGACTGGGGCGTCTCATTATGGGGTGGTCCGAGAGAAACCGTTGGCTTGCACAGAGCGGTGTTTACACATGGCGAAATAGTTATTCTTGGAATTTTTCTTATATTTGGATATAATAAAGAATAATCGCTAATATATCTATTCAAAATTTAGTGTTTGATAAATGTAAAACATGATGTTGAATAAAAACTAGTTCAGTTACAATATAAAAAAAGGTCTATAATATCATTTATAATATAATTTTAATATAAAAATGAAAGTTATTATTAAATAAAATTATGCATACATAATTTGAATACAAATGATGTATTATAAATTAAATAATACATACATTATTTGAAATTGCCGACACGTTCTATAATAAGTATATTTGTAATATTTATTTAGAAACAAATGCTTAGTACTATTATGTATTTAATTTATATTATTTGCACAATAAATATAACGCATACTCATATATGTTACTTTACATCATTACAGTGAATGACTTAAATTAAAGTATACTTCAATTCAAATCAATCTAATAAAAAATTTTGGCTTAACATTGTCTTGGCGGTATCTGGTTTATAATATGTATTCTATTTGATTACTCTGTGAATAATGAATGATCAAAAAAATTCGCATAAACATACTTTGAATTAGAAATTGTTGATAATAATACAGGAATAAAATGTTTTATTCAATCTCTTGATCAATCCAGTAGATAACGGACGATCGGGTCAGCCGCAGTGCATCGTCATATTAAACACGAGCTCTCATAATTTGGTATTATTAAATACTTATAAATATCTTTTACTCGATAAGAAACATTTATATTAATATAAAATAATTTGATTTGCGGTCTGATTTTTTAAATAATTTACTTCATATGTAAAAAATACCTAAATAAAAATACTTTTGTTTAAATTAAGCAAATAACTATACTCAAGTTTAACTTTAATTTTAACTTTTTTAAAATTGATTTGTTGTTGTATCAACTTGGAGGTCTTTAGAGGCTTATTAAATGAATTGGATGTAAGAATTGTTACATACAGTTGTTGTATTTATAACTATAGTTACTTCATTCCATTTATTATGCATATAATATTAAATAATATGATAAAATTATATAGTTTTTTAAACATATTAAGTTCAGATGTTGGAAAAAGAAAGAGGTAAAATAAATAAATGAAAAAAAATTGAAAGGTTAAATAAAATAACAAGTCCATGTTGATCAACTTATATTTCTAATGCAGTACTTTCGCAGATAATTTTTTATTTAATATATATCAATCATCTGTGCCAGCGCGCATTCGCCCTATTCTAAATTATCACGTAATTTGCTAAGTAAGAACGGCACAATCACGTAGCGAGCTTTCGAAAAGAGTCTAATGAAAAGAAGCAAGAAAATGAATGGAACTGCCAACACGGTCGTGCGCGTCACTCGCGTTTTTTTCTGTGTTTTTTCCCCTCTCCTCATTCTTTCTCTCTTTCTCTCTTTTTTAATACCTAAAAACGAAAGAGCATATAAAGCGCGTACGCGCGACATGCAGGAGAGTAAAAAAAATGATACGGACGAGGAGACGAGAGCGAGCGAGCGAAAGCGCGGAACAAAAGTGCCATCGCGCCCCGTCGCCGGAAGCGAAAAGTGGCGGTCGGCGCGCGACACGGTCGTTGACGTATCGCGAGCGCGTAATTCGGGGATTCAGCGCTGGGCTACCCTGCCTCCACTCTGACCGTCTCTCTATCTCTTTCTCCCTCTCCGTCCTGTTTCGCGCGGGGCCAACTTGATTTGCTCCGAGCCGGTGAGCGCGGCGGATCCGCGCCGTTTCATTTATTCGGGACTGCGCCTGGGCGCTTTTCTTTCTGTTCCTTTTTTTTTTTTTTTCATCTGACAGGTGGACGACGTCCGCGAGGTCTACGCCGTTTGCGCGTGCCCGTGCGTGCGCGCGCGTGGAAAAAAGTTTGACTCCACTTCCAGATCTCCTCTTCGACTTATCCTTTTTGGTCCCTTCGCATTGTTCTGACTTAGATTATACATACGCGCGTTCTGGCTTGCTTAATTATTGCGCGCCGGTAGAAAATGAGAGCGCGTTGCTCGTCGCTGTTTTATCGAACGGGCGAGGAAGGGAGGGGGCGGGGCATAAGCTCCTGCAGTCGGTGATGGACGACGCAGACGCTAGTCTGTACTTTATGGAATAGTAAACGACCAGCATGGGAATGGGAAATATTTTATCGCAGTATCCAGATGAACAAATTTATATGGATTTTATCGATAAGAGAAATGATAGATGTTACAATGTTTTTGGAATGATGGTTCGCAATGCTTTAAAAAAAGAACGTACTAAGGATGGCCATTATTTGGACTTGCATTTCAATCGTCTTTAAAAAAATTTAGCGTTCAAACTTTCATAAAGACTTTCGTTTCTATTCAATATACGTTAGTCATTTCGACTCCAGAACGGTTTATTCTGATACACCGTCCAATTAACTCGATGATCTGATGATAATTATCTTGATGGTCTGATCATCTGATTTACTATTTTTTTTTCATTCCAATTTTGTATATTTTAGATTCTGTGAGAATAATTATAAATTTAGACCGGCTGCCTACCAATATAAGACTTATGAAAATTTATGAATTTATAAAATAAAAGAGACAAGTGATTTCATGCGATAATATTGACAATAAATTTTGTAATATAAGAGAAATAATTTTGAATATTTCGCTTTAATCTCTATTTAAATAAATAAATTCTTAGAACACTGAGGTAGTATTTAATTTATTTCCGCCAAGCAATTAAACTTACGATTATGACTAATTTTAGCATAATAATTTCAAAAAGGAAAGTTTCTTAAAAGGAAAGTTATGATGATTCGAAGCGCAATAATTTAATAGACATCGTATTCTCCAACTATTATACGAATTCTATCGACTTCTGTGACTTGTCTGAGTTATGCTTTGCTCTTTCGTATGTATTTGAATTTCACCTTATTTTCTGCTGGCAGACATCTATTAAATGCTAAGTATGTACGGTAACACTAGTACTGAAAAAATTAAACAGTCATCCATTTACCGAGAAGTATCAATTTCATGTCTGTGGTCCTTTTACTTTTCTATTCTTCGATTTGGACAGTTCAGCATATTAAAATGATAATATATTCTGATAAATATTATGTCTTCTGATTATTCTCTATTAGTGATTTAAATCTATTAGAATTTTCAATAATAGTTTTCTCTTTATTTTATCTATACTTCATATGTTATATTTATTATTCTACCATCCTCTCAATCATTATCGTTTTATTGAAGCTCTGTCAAACATGTAAGGCAAACTACGTTTACTTTATTATTCTTGACATACCTTGCTATAATGTTATAATAAATTTGGAAGTTTTTAGGTATCTTTTCACATGTACTAATGAAAATTCCACCTGCCTTCTATCTACTACTTTTATTACTAACTACTTTTCTATCTTAATTGCCATATGCCAAAGAAAAAACTTGATATTTCAGTACGAGGGGTCCATAGAAAACATATATTTTTAAGCCACACAGTCTTTCAATAATAGTATATATAAAACCACGTAATTTATTACAAATAAAAATAAAATTACGAAAATATATTCTAAAATCTTATCTACGCTTATGATGTTACGCCGGTACATTTAAACTAACATTTATAAATATACGTGACCATGTAATTAGATATGTCGGTAATATTATCTTTTACAAAAGACCCTCAGGTGCCAAAACAGACCATAATCTTTTCACAGTGTCGGACGTACGGGTACTTTTTCTAATCGGATTAAAGGATTATTTTAGACCTCTCAATGAATTATAATCCATCTTTTTACGTAACTATTCCTCCATATTGTCCATAGCAATATCAAAACTGTGGGAATAGCCGCGATCGACGGAGATTATATTAGAAATTCGGGATTGTATATATAAGTGTAAGAATCTGTGAAAGTGCCGCGGTCGGGAATGCAAATGTAGCAGTAACGCAAGAATGTTTCTGCGGTTAACAACGTAGATGGTCGGGGAAAAGAGGGGCGCGGAGGAGCGGGGGTGAAAGAGAGCGAGCAAAATGGGATTTGGCCGAGCGCGACAAAAGGAGCAAGCAAGAGAGAAAGTCCCCGGGAAGAAAAGGAACTTCAGTTGGCGTTCGGAAAGCCTCATACCGCGGCGTGGGCGCGCTTGCTCGCCTATCTCATTATCAGCGTTTTCGCGTGGGCTCTATATCTACACACTTACGGGCGGGACGAGGGTCGCGCACATCGTATATATCTTTTGTAAAATTTTTACAGAATCCTTTCCCCCACCGCGGCTCGCCCATACTGACGTAGTTTTTCGCCTTTGACCGCTCGTCGTTTTGCGCGTATACGTGTCTCCGGATATTCTCTTCTTTTGAATAGCAAGGATATATCGTGAAATGCGCGCGGGCGTGCGTTGATTCTCTAAGGCTGGTATATATTTAATTCAGGCGAGGAGTTTTCCTTCGGATCGAACGACCTTTCGTTTTTATCGTACCCCGTGCAAGATTGAAATTGATCCTTCTTTTCTTTTAGAGCCGAGAATTATAGATTTATTTTGATTTTAAATAAATTTTATTACTTTGATTGGCAGGATTTCTACCATTGCTTAAATAAAAACGTACGAAACACGAATAATGAACAATTGACACGTTTCACAATCTGATTATAGAATGACAGAATATTATTAATTTTTCTTGGTTTTTCAGACAATCATGTGTTTCTATAATAAATAACCAATGACAGATTTCTTATTCAGGATATTCACGAATAGATTTTGAATATAATTGTATAAGAATAGCAACGAATATTAATTGAATAAAATTGATAAATTATGATTAGAACTGGAATGCTTATCTAATTTATAAATTTATTAAATCACGTTTTCCTATCGTACGAACTCGACAATGCCCATACATATTTCCAAAAGCAAACAAAGCCAAGCTTTGCTCGAAGATAGAATATTCAATATAGAGACAAGTATATTCAATATATCGTCTTGCTTCTGAGATCATGATAATTGACTCTCGTAATTACTTGATACTCACGACATAAAATATCTATATAATAAAATAATTCACGTAATGATTATTACCTTTAATATCTTGAAGTTAGAAATTGTACGAAAAATCTTATTAATTTATTCGTCATTATGAGCTTTTATAACTAATTTCATTTTACGAGGGTAAGTAAATATGTTTTTTAATAAAAGGTAAGTAGATGAATAAATTTTTCTTCAGTATTTTTTAAAATCTTTTCTATGTAATCTCCTGGCCGTTCAATATGGTTCAACAGACTTATCTCCGAATTTTTACAGCATAAATATGCAAATGATAGTTGCTAAAATTAAGCATTTGTATAAGCAATGGCATCCCGCGTAGACATACCGTAAACCGCAGTCCGATGAAGCAGTTTTCTTTCATTTTGAAATAGCACATGTGCTTGGTCGTCCATTAATTTAAATTTCAATTATTACATTTCCAACTTTAAAACTGCAAACGTAAGCACTATTGCATAATCCTGGAGAAAAAAACGTTTTTCTTAAAACCAGGATGATTTTCGTCTATATTATCATTTGGCCGATTTAACAATGATGCATACCCTGGAATACAGTAGCTGCAACCTTTCCGACTGATTTCGCCATCATTATCTCTTTTGAAGCCCGTTCACTTGCCTTTAACACTTGACCGTCTCGACATCTCTTTCATCTTAGGAAATATAGCGATATATCCATGTTTTGTCAATGCTCATTAGTCTGGTTTGAAATTCATCTGCGTTACGAGGCGTGCGTGCTGCAAAGGATCGAAGCCAGCACACGATGGCGTTCATTTCCAGCCTACGGTATGCGCGATGATAATCTGACAAATATTGTTTTCATTTCCAAATTTTTTACAAAAAATACCAATGACGCTCATTCAACATCATAACGTGAATTTTATCGATCATTTTCGGCACAGCCGTGTCTAGGAGACGTCTTAACCAATGCCCGTCTAATATTTATGTAAAGCCACATGTGAATTAATTTATCCGAATTATAAATTGCGGCCAATATAGCGACACACGTGCCAAGGATCGCATTCTCGATGTTATATTAACTCAGTTTTCTCCGTTTCTTTTACACAAATGAAAGTGGTTTACTTAAATTGAAAATAAAAAGACAATCGCTTGATCAATACGACTGTAGTTTTGCCAAATACGTAGGAAGGAGTGATGGCTACTAAAAAGAAATCAATGCGAAGCTACGAGCGCCATCTCTTCAAAATTTTTAAGACTTGTTAATTTACTCTTGTATAGGAATATACGAAGTACTTTATACTTTAGACCTGAATAAAGTGAAGTGACCAAATTTTCAGAAAATTTTTAATCGACTTTGTTTAGAATAAGAAAATTACGGCATATTAGCAAGCTCATATATTTCAGGACTTTGGTATCATCTTGATTATTTCTTACACGTCTCAAGTATAGTGTATAAATCAAGATAATACAAGGCAATGTCGAAATAATTCTTTATAGCATTCGGTGCTTTAGCAAATATTCGAGAATACTCGTCGAACTTTTACGAACGAAATTTTGAAACTGCTCTAATAACGATTTAACGGGCGAGAGCGAGGGCGACCCTCGACCGGCCCCTGGCCGCGGCGTGCAAAAATTCCGGTCGTTTAATCCTAACGTGCGACGTGTCCGCGCAGTTCCCTTCGTCTTTCTATCTCTTCTCCTCCCGCCCCGCACGCCGCCCGCCGATTTCCTCGTTCAGCGCTCCAGCGGCATTCCGCCCATAGATTCCCGGGGGAGGGATATCGCCGGACGGGTACGTCGAACCACCGGGGAACCCGGCGTAACGACGAAGAATTAAGGTCGACTCTCGCCCGCTGTATATATATATATATATATATATATATATATATATACACCTGCGCGCGCGATCATATCCGAACACCCCTTCCTTCTCCCGCCTGTCGCTGAAATAACGACTTCGGGAAAATTTCGGGCCAAGCGCGGGCCATTGTTTTTTAATGCTCGCCCTGCGGGGGGAGAGGGGGCGGCCAGAGAAGAAAAGAATGAGAGAGATCGGGCGCGAGGACGGTGGAGTTTTCGCGGAAATCCGGCAAGGCGCGCGCGTGCTCGATGGCCGGGGCGGCTTTGCAAGCTTGCATTATACATGTTTTTCGCGACTCCAGCTCGCTTCTTTCGTATTCCCCCACCAGTCTGTATCGTAAGCTAGGGAGACTCTCTGACGATTGTTGCGTACACTTTAGCAGTATCTCCCCCCCCCCGCAGTTCATCCTCCCTCTCTCACTCGTTTTCTGTCTCCCTATCTCATTGTAACCCCTCTCGGTACGTCGGTTACAGTTGATTTAACGGGTGAGTCAAGAATAAAAGATTTTCGCCTTGCCGATGTCATAGAAAGATAGGCTGATGTTCCTGCTAAATTCATCTCACAAATTAGATTTTTAGCGGATTTTACCTCGGGTCGAAATGAATATAAGAGCTTTATCGTGCGCAATAATCGATTTATTTACGAGGCTTTTGATACTTATATAATGAATCGAAAGTAAATAATCGAACAATCTCTGTTATGACTCTGGTGTAATTCCTTTACAGATGTTTATTATATAAAATATGTGTGCCAGTAGTTAAACTTTTACCATATTACAAAAATTATATGCGAGTACTCATACTTTAATTATGGAGTTTATACTTACGAATCGCTTCTGAATCAGGCAACGAATTTGCAGAATTGACTATTGCAGTATTTTATTTTTACCATTGACCGATTTTCGCATGACTATACTCGAATACAGCATGAGATCTCGGTAATATGAATTCAGCTGCTCACTTTCACACAAAATACTAGTAAATATCTATTAAAATACTATTATGAATTGTTAGTCCTTGATAATTTCCTTTTTTGAACAAATTTCTGAAGAAAAACAATGAAAAATTCGGAATTTAAAAGTGCCTTAGTATCTTTCCGCTTATTTTTCTTATATTTCCACTGAGGGGTGGTAAAAAACATTACGAAAGCTGCCGGGTTTGGTCAAAGCAACAGACTTTATCTATACGAGGAGGGTATCTTAGCTCTATACTTACTCTCATCTCTGTCACTCTCAGTCTCTCTCTCTCTCTCTCTCTCTCTCTCTCTCTGTCTCTTTCTCTCTTTAGCTTCCGCAGCGTAGACGACTTGTCGACGATGCCTTAATAGGAATTGACTTTCGTCCTGTCCGCCTTGAAGGCTTTCTATCTCCCGACTCATTTTCCTCTGATCTTAATGAGATTGTCTTGTCGGAACAACTACCACCGGAAAAATAAAGTCGTGTTTTACTAGAAAATATTAAGGACTTTGGATGGAATTCGTTAAAGATTTTTTCGCTTTAAGAAGCTTTATGTCGCAAAATGGGACTCATTATATTTCACTGGGAACACGAGATCCTTTTTTTAAAAAAGATTAACATCCAATATTGTACATATAATAAATTTCCAAATTTAATAAAAAATGATCTTATACCGATATGTTCTCAAAAAATAAAGTCTGCATTTGTCTATAGTTGAAACACCGAGATTAATCATCGAATAGCGTGAATCGGATTGTTCAGGATTCACTGGCGATAAACTTCTTTGAGATATTCTAAGAATTAGAGAGATGTGGTTAGTTGCCAATATCCATAAATTTAAAACAAACTTTTCCTAGTAAACATAACTGTTTTATTATATCCATTAAAGTAAAATTTCAAGTTCTTAGTTCCCATGTGTACAATCATTTTCATACAAGAGCTTATATGTAAAATTTTCGATCCTGTACTATATATATACATATATATATATATGTAGAGAGAGAGAGAGAGAGAGAGAGAGAGTGAGAGTGACGGACAGGGATTATTTTGATCCTCTTCGGCAGATTTAACTGTAGATCGACGAAAAATAAACTAAAATAATCGCGTATCGAGCCCCCAAAATAGCCGGCGACTGTGCAAACGATCGCGAAAATGCGTGTACTCACGCCGGGAATGAAAAATGGAGAGAGGCATCAAGTCGCGTAAAATTTCGGTGTATAATAAATCCGCGAATCCCGACGGCGGCACGAGAGGCGGCACTCGTGCGGAAATGTACAAATCAATAAAGTCCGCGATAGCGGAGGGGGCGACGACGAGGGCACAACGCGGACGCGACGTATTATATTCGGCGGATAAAAATATAGTCGGCTATGCGTTCGATATTTGGATAAGCTGTATGCTGCTCGAGTTATATGCATGCTATATGGATCCGGAGGGGAGCGTATTGTAGGCGAAAAAAAGTTCAAATGTCCTTGTTTCTTATGAGTGGGGGGAGGTAACAGTAAACTGGATTTTACTTTAGAATAGACCGAATAAATGTGAGACTTCATTTTTGAGTTTGAAACATGTTCAGTTTGAATAGATCCTTTTGCGGTAGTCAAAACAGTGAATAATATTCATATTTTTGATATATTTTTAATATGAAAAATAAGATAAAACCAATGAATGGAAGATTGTGAATGATATAATAGAAAGATAAAAGGAAATGTTTTCAATTCATCAAAAGACATTATTTTTTTATTTTTTAATTTTGTGTCACTAATCTTTTATATGACTATCTGAACTTATAAGCGCAAGTACAAAATTGCCATTAATTTTGGAATCACTGTAGAGTTAAGTTCACAAGTAGGCAATGTTTATATGCTTCAGTGAATAATAAAATAAACTAATAAACTGTTTTAATAAAATAATAAAACTTCTTGAAACTTATTCATAAATTAAATCAAAGTATTTCGATCCAGTACTTCTTTTATTGACAGGTATGAATTCATGGAAAGAAAAATCATAAATCTGAACAACTTTGTCAGAAGCGACCATTTGTTTCTCTTCTTCCGATCGCATAAATCAATAACTCCAAGAAGTGCGCTGCGCATAAGTGAAATATGAGAAAATAAGAATATCGAAACTTTGCCGGAATCCTTCTTGCTCATATCGCTCAAAAAGCGCGGAATAACAGAGAGAGATCTCTGAAAGTATGCTTATCATTATTTTTTTATTTCTAAAATAATTCCAACACTCCGTACGTATGCCCTGACATTTATGTCGCACGACATATAGTAATTAATATATTTATCGTAATATCTATGCGTTCGCATTCATATGCCGCGTAAGTATTCAGCCGCAGTCCCGTTCGTACGCGAGGTAGCGACCACGCGAACGCGACGATCACCCCCCGCCCGCCCCCCCCCCTAGGAGATCTCGCGCGTGCAATTCCGTCGCGAGGTATAATCGGCATTCCCGACGGCGGGGAGCGTCGCCAGCGCGATGAGGGCAAAAAGCGCGGCGCGCACGCGAGACTCTCGGTCATGCAAATAAATATAATCCATCTTGTTTCCTCCTACGTGCTCTCGGGTAAGGACGAGAAAACAAAGGGAAAGAAAACCGCAGCGCGGTGTTGGCGTAGGGGGTGGATGCTAAAGCAGAAGGGGTCGCACCCTCGGTTTTCCTTCATCCCGCGTAATACCAGTGATAGAGAGGGTCGAGTAACGTTTTCGAAGAGGCCGTTCAAGGAACTCTTTCTCGCTTCTTGGTGCATATACACCGAGGCCATCTTGTTTTTCTCTCCCCTTCGTCTCTCTTTTTCAATGAGATGTTTCGGAGGATGCAAGACGACTCCGACGGCGAGAAGGTTGCGTGGAAAAAGAGGTGGGAGGATGCAGATTTAACGATGGGGTAACGCTCGGTCGTAAGTGTCGATAGTGGCTCAGAGAAAAAGAGACGGAGAATCGCGATGTGTGTGTGTGTGTGTGTGTGTGTGTGTGTGTGTGTGTGAGGGAGAGCAGGGGAGTAAAGGAAAAGCGCGAAGGGAGAAAGGGCCACGTGGAAGGCGGATCGAATCGAGCGATGATTCACAACCTCCGATAGCGGGGATGGTAAATGGCGCTGCGAGTTTTTATATTGCCCGAGATGTATTCGGGGGGTTATGTATGCTATAGGAACTATCTGATTACGCGAATAATATAGGAAGCGTGCAGAGAGGGAGCGAATAAATTGCGGCACTCGTTAAGTAATTGTTGGCATAATTGCGTTTTTCTGTACAGTCGATGAAGGGCTGTTTCCCGCTGTTACCTAAAGTATATCGTGACGTCGATAAAATATTCCAGGCCGAGTTGAGATTTCGATCTAAAATTTCTTTTGCTAGAAATACTTGACAGATCCGTAAGTAATTTACATAGAAGTAACAGAAATTAAGAATAACATTCTTAAATATAACTAGAAAAAGGTATATGTAAGATAGTATTGCTATATGAATTAAAGTCATTCCAATTCTCAATTATTTTTTGTAAATTATTAGCGATAATCGTTTAATTTATAAAAGTTATGAATTTTAGATTAATCGACGAGGTCGATTTGGATCCCAATCTTCAGTTCATTTGAAGATTAATTTTCGCATTTTATACAGAAACTCCTAATTTTTATACCAGATTCGGAAGGAGGTAAACATTCATTGATTAAAAACAATAACAATTATACTAACAAGCATAATGCAAACAAAAAGCTTCGTGATTTGATGCTTCAAGCTTTTTAAGCGATAACTTAATTGCAATGTACTCTTAAAAGAAAAGGTATTTTGTACGTGATGCAAAATGTAAATTAGCTCCTCAATCGGGGATCATAGTTTCAAATATTTGACAATTATTAGATTACCTTATTGTTACTTTATAAACAGTTTTTGAACACTAAAATTCAGACATAAATAACCTGACATCTTATTTAAAACAAACTATGTATTAGACTGAACTAAATAAGTTGCATATACTAACTAACAACTCAAGTCAAGCACCGAACTTCTCCGGTCTGACTTTCGAGCGCTACAGTGGTTTCGCACCAAAATACACCGGGGAAATAATTGAGCTTGGGCCCTGCTTTATACTTAAAATAAATTATAAACTCTGACCAAGTTCGTTCTAATGGCTAACACAAACGTAAAGCTACGCCTTTTAATTTAATGAAATACACTAATTATTTGGACTCGACTGACAAAGGATAATAAATCGAAAAAATTTGAGGTATTTTTTAATCAGTACACGATAATCTGAACGTCGAATTTGCGGAACAGAACAAGTGTCAGAATTCGGTCTGTAGACGCAGAGCATTAATGTAAATAAAAACCGAGAAATCATTTTTCGTTCAAGTAGATATATGTGTACATATGTGGATGTATTTGTGCATCACAATCAATTCATCCCCTTTTTCCTTCGGTGCGCAAGTATTTAGGGCAGTGCCACTCGTTCCTCACTCCCGTGCGCAAACGAGCAATTAAGAATGGCGCGGTGGAAACACATATTATATGTTGGCACTCCGTGTTTTCCAGACGTTGTCCGACTTTTGACGAATTACCGCACGGCCATAGTAGGTTATAGAATATGGTATCGTAAATAAAAATTTATTTATTTTTTTTAAATAAATACTCGAGATACCGGGCGAGATTCGCGTGCTTTCCTCCCCTCTCCCCCTGCGAACGATGCGCTGGATAGTACCACGCCCTGTTACTGCTACCTTCGAGATCTTCCTTCGATTTCGAAGCGCGTTGCCAGAAAAGGGGACTTTATTTTATGGCGCTTTGCGAAACTCGCGGTGGCGTGTAGTGAAGGTGCGAGGGAGGGAGAATCCTTTCATAACTCGCGCAGTTCCTCCCGAACTTGTAACGCAGCTCCAATTATTGTACCTACTTTTAAGCGCGTTTGTTTCATCCGTTTGTAGAGGTAATCCCATCGTTTAAAGTTTTTGTGCGTTAATTTCGAAACGTAATCACTCGGACTTCACTTTGTCATAACGATAACGATGTATGAGTCAATTGGTTTTAAAAATGCTTGCATACTGTTTTTTTCTTATAAGACAGTATTGGGCCATAAATTCCATTAAATTTGTAAATAAATTTTAATAATACCTTTTAGTAATACTACTTTAATAATACTATTCTTAATCAAGAAATTTAGATTCAGTATATTAATTATTTTTAGTAATTTTATTAGTCATTCTTCAAATGATATAAATGTTAAAAAAAATTATATCAGTTCCCAAAACATACTATAGAAAGTCACGGAGAATTGGATATTCATATAGAGAATATTAAAATTATTAGGATGTTAGGATTACGATATTAAGATATATTTCTCTTAGAATAACGGAGATGCTTAATAAGTTTTCTATGATATACATCATAAAAAACATTATAAATATATTATATTTAAATGGAATTTATGTATTTTTATGTAAAAACTGGATGACATATGACACTAAAATATGGTACTAAAATCCATAGATTATTATTGTATACAGAAACAAACTGCAATTTTATATCAATAAACACATTTAGTAATGTTAGATGTATAAATTTTCTATTTACAACTTCGGAAGAGAAAAGACATACATCAATAATTTATTATTGCTTTACGCTTTTGCAATATTGATGTAATGTAACTTTACTTTATGTATTCTATTATATTTAAATATATGAAGCAAAATTTAGTGTGTTTATCATTAATATTAATGCAATCTGATATTCTCTAGATATTTCGATAGATAAATATACATTTAGAATTAGAATTGTTCGCACAATAATTATTATTTTTAATCATTCGATGAATACTAAACTTGCAAACTATTGAAAATAGATGGAAATTCAAACTTCTCGAGGACTAGTGGGCTTGAATAATTTAATTATTTCTCTTTTCCCTTTGCTGCATTTAATAATTTCACAATTACAATTTTCTTCGTAGATATCTGCAATACAATTAAGACTTCTATCTTGCTCTGTCTCTGTCTCTCACTCTCTCTCCTTCTCTATTTGTATCTGCTCTTCTACAATATTCACGATTCAATCGATGGTGAGCAGTCTTCAGCATTGCTTAGCAAGAGCATACGACCGCCTGCAGTCGAGCGAAGAGGAAATAGAAAGACAAACTATTCTCTCCCCCACCTCCATCCCCTTGATTTAACCGCCTTTCCATGTCTTTTTATCTCTGTCAGTTTTTTTTCTCTAACCGCTTGATTGGCTGGTGCTTTTAATAAATTATAGTAAAAAGGAAAGCTTGATGACCGGTCGACATAAAACAGAGAGAAAGAGAGAGAGAGAGAGAGAGAGAGAGAGAGAGAGAGAGAGAGAGGGTCAATTAGCGGGAGAATAACAAATAAATAGCGAGTGTTTGAGGAAAAATCAATTCTAGATACATTTTATTTATGTATTTACATATAGAAAAGAAATATGCGAACTATATGAATAAAAAATAATCTAATATTATTTATAGTTAATTTTATTATTAATAATAATTTTATTATTTAATAATTAATTTTATTATTCTATGTTTAAAAGTCAATGACCTCCGCTAGATGTTTTATAACGTGTCATATTCATATCGATAATATCTTTATGTTAAGAAGCTAAATAATTTGTCGTTCAATAATATATAAAATATGTACAACACTTCAAGTCAAATTTCAAGCTGATTTCAGAATTACTTTTCTAGCATTTGTTTTTAATAATGTTTTATAAAGTTTTTTCGCGCCTAGAAAACTAGACTTTATTTTTCAAAAATAATAATTATAGAATGAATTTTTATTGCAAATATCCGACAGTCACTAATCTATCAAATATTGAATATCTAATTAAAAATGTTCGTGGTCGGTTTATTTTTACTCCGGTTCCAAGTTTACCTTTAAATTTAATTACATAGCTATTGTTTGGATAATATATCGCGATATATGCATTCTTCACATTTATGCCAATGCTGGATTATGCTATGTTTTATTCTTTTCAATCGTCATAAAAAGGATTTATTGTGAAATCGTTAAGAGGTGTATATTTTTGCAATATGAGTTGCAATGTGTTATTTTTGAATATCCTATTACTTCGGTGACGAAATGCACGACCATATTACTTCGAGCTACGAAATCATATTATAAATATACATATACATAAATCGAAATTTTTATACTCAGCTTATAATCAGCTGTAGTCTATTAAACAGAATTGGACAAGCAGTTGATAAAATTATACATTGTCGATTTTATAATATTCATTCAGTAATCTCTAAATGCTAAATAATATGGAAATTTTCTTTATACTTCGAGTAATTCTGTTTAGAAACTTCCATCCACAATAAATCAAAGAGTTTAAGAGGATTTCTCATTCGTTTCAATGGTATTATATTTCAAAATTTCTATACTTATTTATAAGTATGTAATTAATTTAAATATTAATATACAACAAGACTTTGGAAACTAATGCTTAAATTTTTCCGCTAGGATGAAATAATGGGATAATTTCAGAATTTGCTTTTCATTCCTATTTGAGTTTTCGATTGTTCCATTATAGGACACCCGAAAAATGATTATTGCTATGGAAGAATGGCTAACGTTGAGTGAAGATTTATTCTAAAGAGTGCGGTGTAACTCTTGAGCTACCAAAGGAAGATTCTGGCTATGGATACATATTATAGTTAGGACTGCGTGCAATAAAATGAAGGATCTTTGAAAAATATTTGTCAGGATCACGATTGAATCTCGTCACCGCATACACGAAACCTCTGTGCTATAGTAATCGAGTTATATACGAGATGAGCGTACTGGTGGACGATACCTGCTAGATTATTTGCCGATTTTCTTCAGAGTAAATGAGAGAATTAATGCTTGCATGACAAAGAGAATGCATACATTACTATGTTTATATTTATACGGTTTGTAGTTATCTTATCTTCTTTTAGTCATATTTTCCATTAAATTAAATCCAAATTGAAAGATGTGATGGAACTTTTGACCTCATTGTTGGCACCTAAATCTATCCGTATCTCTCTTCAATTCTTAACATTACTAAAATATTTCACATTCTGAAAGTCGTATCTAACTTCATTAACTCTTCTTTACCCATTACAAACTTCTGCTCTCCTTTCAGCGCTTGTCTTTATAAACTTCAAAACAACAATGGGCATATTACAATTCAAGCGAGAATAGGCGAAAAACGAAGAAACTACAGAACCGCGAGCTCGTTAAATGAGGTTTCCACCTCCAGGTACGTTGAATTTCCTAAATGCTTCTTCTTCCACGATATAAGAGAATGGAGGGTGTAGAGGTGGCGCCTATATGAGAACAGCTCGCAGATCCTCTTAAAGGTACCGAGGCGAATTAAGGGCGTATCGTTCGGTAGGAATTTCGTGCTACTGCCGGCGCCCCACCACCGTCACCCTGCGGAATGCGGAATTCATTTGCATCAAGACTGGAGTTCCCAAGACGCCCCCGCCTCTTTCCCTTTCAGCTTTTCTCGATGCAGAAGAAAAGTCTGCAGACGCTGGCAGGGCTACGAGCTTTGTTTGTATTCCTGTTGGTTGATTAATTGTCGTGAGCTCGCTACACCCTAAACAATTTTGAAGGAATTTTTATGAATTAATCGGATTCTCTAGATTAAAATGAGCTTTTCAAATCAATTTATATTAGCAGTTGTATTTTAGTTTACGTTGTTTCTCCTCCAAAGTTTTATTATATAAAGATTGTATTGATAAGTAGGATATATTAAAATAAATTCAAATAAAGTTTTATACTAAATTTAAAATTTTATATGCGAATCTATAAAAGAAAAAGTATTCTGAATGAAAACCTATTTCTAAATTTGTGAAGATGTTTTTGTTAAATAGATTTTAAAATTATTTTTATAAATTAATAGATATTTATTTAATTGCTAAATTTTTTAAGATTGTTCAAAGTCATAACATATTTTCTTAAGTTTCTTACGTTATTGTATTAGGATAGGCTTGGAAAACATTTTTTGTTCGTAAGCACAAGCGATGTATTAAATATATTCTAGTGGAGTCACGATCTGAATATAGAACTATGTGGTATACTTGGCGAGAAGTCTATGAGCGTTAAGTAAGCTCTCAGGTTAGAATTACCTTAATACAATGAACAAAAATAATTATTAAACATGACCCAAAGCAAATTAATAGGAATGATTCGAATTCATGATTTCTTTGCAGAAAATTAATATTTTTAAAAATTTAATTATTTAGTATATATTTAGTCACAAACATTTTTCATAATATGTTTAGCTGAAGAGCATTTTTAAATTAGTTCTCTGAATTTATTTCATACGTATGTAACATTTTCATTTTACTTCAATGAAGAATAAGTTGCCCAATTACTATCACCACTATTTTTGTGAGCAACTAAGAAGATTCTCGAAAATAATTGTAGTTCAAATAAATATATTTCATCTAGTTACACTTTCTATAAAAATGGATGTAAATAAAGATGTAAAATTCTATAAAGATGTAAAATTCTTCATACTCTCTGTTTTCAAAAGCAATATTTCTCAAACGTTGTTATATGCACACTAAAATTTTTTTTCAACTTAAAAATTTTTTAAAAGTTGAAATACTTTCACGCATATACCATTATATAACCTCGAAAGAAGTAAAGAAACGAACGGGGCTATTTAATAAAGGACTTAAGTTCCCGCCATAATTCAAAGCCTTATACGACGCTCGCAAAAGCAAACCGTATGAGGAAAAAAAGGGTGGGTTTGGGAAAACTTCGTCAATGAATGGCCGTGCGCAATCCTCATACGTACCACGGCGGAATGAATCAAACGAGAATGACGAAAAAGCGTGGCGAGAGGGTGGAAGAGCCGCTCGTCGCTGCACACTTGCGCGCGATAATCTCAGCAGCTTAAGCTCGTAATCCCGAGTACGCGCCATTGTGTTTCGAGCCGCTTTTTTCTCCCCCCCCCGCTCCACCCTGCGTCCGCTTCTCTCGCCATTGTAGCCGAGAAAAATAGCCAGTGTCACTTTCGCGTATTTTCAATCAAGCCATTAATATACTCTTCATTGTTTGCTTGAGAACCGCGGAGCGTCGGCTTCGCTGCTGCGAGATTCGAAGCTTTTCTTTTTTTTTCATTTTTTTTTTTTAGGACCTAACCGAAATTACCGAGTTCCGCGTAAGCTGTGAAAATGTTTTATGGCAACAAATGCTCCAAGGATATTCGACTATTTCGATTATACGCGTCTTTATTTTATCGGATTTGAGTGTATTTCGAGAAAGGACGAGAGAGAAGGGGTAGAGACTGGGAAGGGTAGACAAACATAAATGTAATCCGACCGCAATGCGGAGTAATCAAACCGCGATTGCACGAGGCACCAGCGAATTGCACTGCAGTTTGTATGCGGGATCATTTTACTGCGTTTAGTCTTTAATTATATACAGCTGTATAACGAATTTATCAATTTTGGCCATTGTGATTTATTCACGCTCATAGTGATCTATATCATTTATGAAATACATCACTGCATTTATAGTATTGCAGAATTATGTACAGAATTATTTCTACTCGATACTTCAAAGGGGTGATGATAAAAGTTAAATCAAATCAGCGGGAAAAAATTACAAAAAACTTATATCATTATTATATAATCAGAGATTTTACATGAACTTCAAGAAAAAGTTGCTAATAATAATCGTTAAATGAAGCCTTTTTCTTCAGCCTCTATTCTTTGGTACATCGCTCAGTTGAAAACTTCTCAGATTCTTTAAGAACCTTCTCAGACTATTTTTGTACGATACAAAAAAGTACTACACAAATTCTATACCTGTGAGAATATTTTATGCATTGCATTCGTAAGGATTTCTTGTCAGCGAGTTCCGCAAAAAATAATGTAATTGAAGCATGGACCAAGAACGCAATCCATCGTAAGATTTTCACGGCTTTTCATTTGAAGTCCGTATCGCTAGCGACTTTTTACTTGACTTACATATACCAAAATTATACGTCCCTTCAGCCCGCAGATTTCGACCGAGCGGTAACCCACAAAGGAGGACTACGTTTTTGTTTATTCACTCGGAAGACCGACTAATATCTTAATGAATAGGGCGTCAAAGTGAATAGGGGGATTTTGTAAAGCTTGCGAAATTGCGAAAGAGAAGCTTGCTACTAAAGGGTGTAATCGGAGTCTCAAAAATGTTTTTCACTATCGATAAAAAGCAATTACAGCTATCTGTCTACAAGTCTATTAAAGAAAGTAGCGTTTAAATGGATGTATGTAAAGATAAGTGATAAATAAATAAGACTAAAAGATATTGTTTTAGATATTAGATATTATTTTAGATGCCTATATTATAACATGGATTGCACCATAAATAGTAATTTCAAATTTTGTAATTAGCTCAAATGGTATACGTAATTATCTTTGCCGCAGTGTTTTATTTTAAATATAAAATTGTGCCGAGGTTACTACAATTATTATTTAGACGATGACTGCCGATAAGTATATACAATACCTCAAATTATAAGAAAATTATAGGTCAACCAAAATTAAATTCACATTACTTTAATAAGACGACTTCAAAAAATAAACAGTATTTTGGGACATTTGTATTTGATATTATTAAAATTACACAATTACTATGTTAGCAATAAATTTCATCAAAATTAACAGCTGTTCGCTGGTCAGGAATGTGTGCATATGTATAGGTTAATTACCGCAACATGCATCAGTGGTTTAGCTGCTTCCCCATGCTTGGAGATGCCGAAGGCTTTAATTCACAGAACCGTTCCTGAAACTATTCAAATATTTTACTTAAAATATATCTTATTCAAATATATTTTAGCAATAACCAAATATAAAGCTAATTCTGTGGGTTGTATATTTATAACAAATTTTCTAATACTAGAGAAGTCGATTAAGTTAATGCAAATATATTAAATGATTAATTATTATGTTTTAATACTTTTATAATTTGCCTATACTAAAATTCTTATTATCTATTACGGTTTATTACGTTTATTGATGATAGTTTGGACTAGTAAGTTTGTCTTACTGATGAAATAACCTTATCTATTCTGCAACAGGGCATACGTGCATGAGGTCTCAGAAAACTTCTTTCAAATTTTTTGTACACGTGAAAATTTCATTATACGAGCATCATAACAGTTAATCTACATTCCAAACATTCTTACTACATACGTCACTATTGCATTCTCTGAAATACCTTACATAAATAAAGTTTTAGCTTCTTCTTGAAGATCCTACAATCTTTTCTTCTATCAAATTACTTAAATGCATTTGAGAATTTATTAATGTAATTTAAAACACGAAAGATTTTTATATTTTTAATAAAGAAAGAACTTGTATTATATAATATAATTATTATAACTTTTGAATTAAGCATAAATTACGTATAAAACTTGATATTTTTAAGATGTTATTATTAATATCCATAGTACTTTATAAATATAAGAATTTATTGGTTACATTTATCAGAAAAATTAATGAATCAAGATGAATTTGCTATTTTTAAACAGTACGAAATATGTGAAAGTGTCATTGTAGTGACCAATATCTTATTTCCTTAATTAAGCAGGAAGCAGAAAAAACACCGACCAGTTCATATTCAAGCTTATTGAGGGTTAGCGGAAGAGAGCTTCCGCGGTGAAAAAAACTAAAGCTTTGAGTAAATGGCGAGCGTGAGAGGGGGAAGGGGAGGATTGTTAATTAAGGTCACGCCTGGCTTTGCTGGAGAAGGCGACTAATTTGTTAAGATTACGGGGAGCCCAGCAATAATCTTTTAAAGTTCTAGGAGTCTCCCTCCCTCTTATCTGTCTCTTCTGTCTTTAATAGACTACCCGATAGTCTTGTTTTTTCTATGGTAAAAGTATCATTGTCTCTAATTTTTTACAGCTCAACTTAAGTTAATCTTTTTTTTCTCTTTTTTATTACAGATACCGCAGAGGGATTTCGTTTCACGGTAAGTCTTTGACAAAATTTATCACCTTCGATTTGATGTTTTCTTTTATTACGCGTGTCCTTCTCGTAGAGATTAACTGAATATCTGGATCGCTAAGTACATTTTTAATACCTTATCTTGGCTTTAAAAGTTAGCTGACATCCGAAACTTTCTGATTGTACTTTCCAGAAAGATGGAATCGTTTTTTACGATTTTTCTAGTAATTTATCGCATCTGATGTTAGGTTAAAGTGCTAAGGGAAGATTTAGAATTAAAAAAACTAAAAAGTTAAATTAAATTTCTTAAAACTCCAATTCTTTTGAAAACTTTAGCTTTTCCAGAATATTCAACTTTAAGAAAAATATATTTCAAATGAATACATACGAAGGTCTCAGATTTGCTAATATACGGTATATATTCACTTAAAATTGTATTAAATGTGAAATAATGAAATGTCAAAAAAGCTAAATAAACGTACTCAAATTTTTGGATGATAACTGCAAATTTTGTCCTGATTTCCGAAAACAACTATGTTAAATTTGTTAAATAAAATTATACTATTATAGAGAAGTAATTTTATTATCAAAATATGATTAATTTAGAAATTAAAACGGTCGTAAAAAACTGAAATTTAAAATTTAGATGATTTTCATCATCAGTATCAAGATGATTCCTCAGATTCCAAGGATTCAAATTCAAAAGTCAGATTTATTTCTACTGATTTATTGCAATGGTTTCTCATTTAGTTATAAAACACTCATTTATTTTATCCTAACATCCACAGTTTGGATCTTAAATTAAAAAGTTCAGGCCTATCCACACTCATTTGCTCCTATTTTTTTGAAACTGAGTATTTTATGAGATCTAACAGCTTCGAAAAATTAAAGATATACTACAGCTGGTGGTTTTATAGCTGAAAAATTACCGACAAACCATACGGAATAAAAGTTCTTAAGTCTTAGTTTCGAAAAGAAGTATTCACTCTGGAAAATCATTTTACCCTTGCTGAAAAATCATTACGATATCAATGAAATTAGATGAAACAATTTATATTCATTTAAAATCATTTGAAATTTAAAATCATTTTATGTCCATTGGAAATTGATATTAAATTATACGACATCGCAAATCGATTTAAACCCTTTTTTCTCGAAGTAAATTGGTCCTACGACATGTATAGTTGAGAAATGATATTAATTTGAAATACCTTTTACATGTTTCCAATTTTAACATCTCCATTTTGAATGACTTTTTAGTTGTTTCAATTTAAAATATCTTTCAACACAAGAGTGGAAATTATTGATGTTTCTTATGAGACTTACCTGCCCAGCTTTACTCGGGAGTAAACTGTTTCACTCGGTACATAATCACTTTGAAATCCATGATGAAATATACTATTGAACTACTGTTAAGACCCTTAAAAAAATATGCGAAAGTACAAAGAAATCGTTTTATTTTATATTTATTTAACGACAATAATGGCCAACGTTACAAATATATTCGTGAATCAGTAAGTAATATATTTACGTTCAATGTAACTTAGTGTATTGTTTCGATGACTCATTTGAAAAACAACGACAATTAAAAAAAAAACTCCATTGCAACGAAACAAAGCAGAACACACTATCGTAGATCTGTGAAGCTGTTCGAAAAAGATGAAAATCGTAGAACTGGATCGTGCCTCCTTCCAGTCCTCCGCAATCTTTCACCTCCCAGCCATAACCTTAAATCTCGCGCAGGATAACGCTGTAACTGCGCCTTCTCTCCCTCCGCCCTTCGCGTCTTCTGTCGACTACGCGGACTCCCGCGCGGACTATATTGGGTTATATTTCACAAGTATTATAGCGTCGACTAAGCGTGCAGGATCCTCGCAACGAGCGATATAGATTTACCAGTATTTCCCTCCTGCAGCTCGCTTCACGTGGCACTCATTGTGGCACTGCAGTGTCGCCGCTGCATTATCCACTATACTTTATTTCGCTCGAGACATTATTAAGAACGGCGATGTAGGCACTTTTATCGTTTTCTTGTCAATAAGGATCCATGATACTGAAGCGAGATTTTTTTAAAATTAGCTATAATTATTACGTTAGAGAAAGGAATATCTTCTTTTACATTTTGCGGACAGAAATTAGTCAGATTCAGTATTTTATTTTACAGCGCTGCAATTTCAAAATCGTGTTAGACTGTTGGGAATAGTTTTTGAGCCGTGTACAATGCGATTTAATAAAACTATTATATTGGTATCAAATGGTATTTATAGCGAAATAATGTAAATAAAAGTTCTAAATGAATAAGGGATCATTCGGATATATTTATTAAATAAATGACGATGTTGATTAAATTTATATTAGATTTTATATAACTATCGCGGGGCATAGAATTGCCTCCACTCAGGGAATGGAGAAAACAGCCGTTGAGATGTCGTAACTTTATAGTTTATCGTAAATCGAATAAATCACACAAGAAACCTCGGATAAAGTATATTTACGCACGCTACTACGGCAACAATTAGCGAATCATGAAATATACAAGATTCTTATGTTTCGTTATCATAGCGCTTTTACATACTTATATATATTCCGCGGTAGTTTAGGGCGATTAAGAAGTGAAAACCAAAGGGAGGAGGAGATTTCGCGAATTACCTACTGGCTGAGTGACGCAGCTACGACGTCTCAAGAACGCATGCAACCCTTATCGCAATATCTCCACAAGACCGAGAGCCCTGTCCACCCCGCAGAAGCGTCTTTAATTAATACGCGCGCACAACACACGGATTTCTTATGCTATTGGACAATGAATGTGAGAATAAGGAAATAATTCGTCTACACTTTCAAAATACAGACGAATACGCACGAGAACTGAAGCGGTAACGTGAAATCTGCTGTCTTGACCACGGTCGAGTGCGAAGTGACAAGAACACGCGTAGTTGATGCGCGATGATGATACGAAGGGAGCTTTACATATCCTGGGAAATATCTACTATACAGGTAGATAGATGTCCTTATACATAGATGTCGTAAATTTTGCTTCGTAGGTTTACACAACTTTTGACGGTATAAAAGTATTTCGTAAAGGTATAAAAGATGGTATAAAAAATCTTCATAATTCTTACACTTTCATTCATAGAAATATTAATTAAATTATATTAAATAGTAAATACCTCAATACATAATCAAAATTAATACTTTCTAAACTCTTAAAGCTCAAATCAGTATAGTTTTAAATCCAGAAACCGATAAATCCTTAATCCAATAAAGCTTTAAATCCTTATTTGGAGAGTTAATAGGAGGTCAAATCATAAAATAATTAAAAATTGTACTTATGTTGACTGTTCTGAATTAGATTAATAAATATTTTTATCGGTTTTACAGTCTTTATAATATCATATGTTAGCTAAAATAATGACAGTCAGACTATCCTTGTGTATTATCACCCCCGTTGAATCTTAAATAAAACTTACTACTACAATAAATTATATCAGAAAATTTAAAATAAAAATAAAATAAAATTAATAACACAATATAAAAATAAAAATAAAAATAAAAATAAAATAATAAATGAAATAAAATAAAAATAATAAAAGCAATATTCTATGTTAGTAAAGGACAACGTGACTGCTCCCACCACCTTAAATTTAGGATCAGCTATTTGTCGTACGTTTCGAACCGCTACGGTTCATCTTCAGGAACTAAACTAAATTGAAAAACCTAGTATGCTACTTTATATACCCCATTCGTACTCGAAATTTATTAGTATAACATTTATAGGACCCCCTTTTTTTTCTTTAACTTAAATGCGAAATACAAATTCTATATCAATAAGGAATGATAAGTGTTATCCAATTTACTCAATTCTAACATTAAATTTACATTATTGGGATTTTTCAAAATCTGAATATTTTCAAAAGTTTCTCTTTTATATTTATTCTTAATACCATGTTCCAAAATATTTACATTCTCAAAGTCGAAAGAATGTAATAAGTTTAAACTATGTTCTTTTAACCCGGATGTACCATTCATTCTTCGTCAGTTATATTGATGTTCATATATTCTTTGTTTTAGGTACCTTCCCGTTTGTCCAATATAATATTTGTCACAACCCTTACAATTTATTTTATATACTACTCCTGTTTTCAAACATTTATCATCCTTATCTTTACTAAAGCAAACTTGAATCTTATGATTTTTAAATGCACTTCTAATTCTTTCGGATAATGCTCTTAAATATGGTAATACGACGATTTTATTATTATTATTATTGTCCCTCTTTTTCATATTACGTTCTCTAGTGCTATTATAAATTTCATCCACTCTCTCTGCAATCATTTTATCCACAAAGTTTATTGGATAATCATTGTTAATAAATATCTCTTTAACTAATTTTAAATTATCTTTTCTGATAATTTGATTGTTCTGTCGATGACTCTCTTTACAGTACCTATCTTGTTTCTGAATAGATGGTGCGAGTTAAAATTTAGCAACCTACCTGACCATGTAGGTTTTCTGTACAAATTCAATTTTATTCTGTTATTACTAACTCTAATAATATTGACGTCCAAAAAACTTAATTTATTATATGATTCTAATTCCTTTGTATATTTAAGTCTATCATGGATGGAATTCAAAACATCCACCATTTCGTCTACACACATTTCTGGCACAATTGTAAAGATGTCATCGACATATCTTTTATAGATAATTGGTTCAAAATTCAACTTATTTAATGCAATATTTTCTAATTTTTCCATTACCAAATTAGCGATCACCGGTGATAAAGGTGATCCCATTCGACAGCCATATTTTTGTTCTTAAAAATTATTTTGAAAAAAAAAATATGTTATTACAAACTAAATTTATTGCCTTTATAAATTCATCTTTTGTTATTTTTGTGTACATGTTAATTTTTGACCATTCTTCTTCTATAATTTCTTTCAATAAATCTAATGGTATATTTATAAACAAAGATACCACACAACCAATGAAATCATCCTATAATTATTCGGAACATTAATATCTTTGACTGCTTCATAAAAACTCCAACTATCTTTAACATAAGAGTTGATTTTTCCAATGATCTTAACTAATATATTTGATAAAATTTTTTCAATATTATATGTTAGAAAATTAATTGATGATATTATTCTATAGGTCAATTGCTCTTTGTGAATCTTGGGAATCCCGTAACATTTCACTATTGTTCCATTTTCCTATTTTCAGTGTTTACAAGAAATTTCATTAATGTAACATTCATGTTTCCATTCTTTTACTAATTTTTTCAATTTATTTTGTAGCCTATTAATATGAGGATTCTCAATTTTCTTGTAAGTTTTGTTATCCTCTAACATCATTGTAATTGTATTAATATATTCTTTCTTGTCAGATGCTACTGTTACATTTCCTTTATCTGCATTCTGGAATATAATATTTGTGTCCTCTTTTAAAAAATTCTTGGCTGTTTTGTATTCATGTATGATGTTAGTATTTATATAATTTTGAAATCTATTTTCTTTTTTAAAATTATTAATAACCTTCACTAATGAGGTTCTACATTGTTTTTTCATATCGTTATTGCAACTAACAATACTATTTTCTACGTTAGCTACGATTTCATTAATAGGGAATTCGTTATTTGAATAAGATATTCCAAATTTTGCACCTTTTGAAATAATAACTGTTTTGTATCGTGTTTTTTAAATTTATCTCCTTTGGTTCAGAAATTAAGAAATTATATTGTGTTCTAAAATTGGGTTGATTTTGGAAATGATATAGAGCACCTATTTTTTTAATTTTATTTGTATAGAAATAATGATGACAGATTTCCTTTAATGATGAAGTCACTAACCGAGGTAGTCTAATTTTAAAACCTAGCCGTTATGAATATAAATCGAATTGATTTCATTAATGACATTTCCTTAGGTCAAAGAATTAAATACGATTTTCATTTCTGCAATTTCCAAATTAAATATTACTCATGCATTCACATTTATTTTGTATACTTACTACAATATATCATAAGCATAATATAATATCGTAATAAAGAGTTTTCAGTCGTTTGAAACTTAATAATTATTATTATTTTTGTTCGCAAGATAAATAATGGCTTCGATTCACATCTGAATGAAAACATCGATTATCACAGGTGCCTATTATGAGAAAAAAATGTAAACGAATGTGTGCCATCGTACACGTACTTTCATGCGTATGTGCTTATGTATATGGCAAAAAAAATATAATGTTCAGATGTCATTATTAAATATCGTATACCCGTAATGGAACTTATGAAAATATATAGAACATGCATTTATTGAAAACTGAACCTAGATGAGATGTTCTTGAGAATCGTGAATTTTAGGCGTAAAACAGGCCAGTTTCTATTATAGTATATTAGTAACTTAACTTAAATAATTTTAGTTTAACAAAAACGTATGTATTGAATATGGCATTAGAGCGATGATGAAAGTAGCTGACTTAAGCTACTTGAGATAACTTGACTCCAGGTAGCTGTCGTCTAATTCGATTTTTTTCTTCTAGAATGTCTTTAAATTTCCAAATAGGAGAAAATTATGTATTGCTCGAATTATGTATCTCAAATACCAGATCGGTTCAACGTAACATGTTTTCAATAATTTTTTAAAAACATGTTTGAAATTGTTTGAAGCTTTTGAAAATGAAGCTAAATTATATAAAACTGGTCTGAAATATTTATCCTTTCAATAGAAATTAAATTGAATCAATGTTTAATATCATAAAAGTTATAGAAAAATAAATACAGCTTACCTTTAAAATATCAATACATTTATTAATATTTAATGAAATTGGGAAATGGGCGTGCAGCGAATAATAAATATGTCGGAGTTTGTCTAAAAGAATTATTAAGCTTAAAGAAAACAAGAAAAGAAAATGATGGTATTATATTTAGCAGGCATAAAAAATCCTAGTCTTGACTGGGGGAAAAGTCCTTTAAATACCACAACTAAATTACAATAATAAATATAGATATATATTATAATCAAGTGCAATTGGCGCAGCTACAGAACAAGGATTAATCACACAATAAACATCGCAGACTATACTCAATACAGATAGATTAATATATTAACCCGAATTATTAAGTTAACAAAAGTAATCTACAACTTACTGATGTATGGTCATACGCTTGTCGGTGACGCTTACTTTCAGAGAGACGCTTGCGAAATACATATAAACGCGTGGGAAGGTATTGCCCTTATTCCTAGGCGTTTTGCGGCTCAGACATTTCGGATACAAAGAGAAAGACAGAGAGGAGAGAGAGAGAGAGAGAGAGAGAGAGAGAGAGATGTCTCCGAATCGGCAAGGACCAATACTGAAAAACCACACATTTCCTTGCACTTTTCGGCTGAGGTCCAATCCGGATTTGACAGGGGGTCTGGCTACCATGTAAAGTCCGCGCGGACATTCTCACGTGGTCACGCAGGTACCTGAGGACGGTCGCCAGTCACTTCGTCTATGCTTTACGGCACATCTATTCCTCGATCTCCATGGGTGCCGATTGCAAACCTGGAGGGTTTATCGGCATGAATGTTTTGAACCCGTCGTCGCTTCATTATAGCGCATAATATTTTTTTTCCTAGATCACTCTCTCTCTCTCTCTCTCTCTCTCTCTCTCTCTCTAAATATCTTTTCTTGTTCTTACGGGAAATGTGTATCACCAACAATCTTCATAAATGGCACGTGTGCAGCCAATTGTCGCGAACAATCAACAAATATAATTTTTTTAATAAATTTAATTTTTAAGGTGCATGATTTTTCTAGCCATAACCTCGATT
>JACCIC010000097.1:0-52500 GCA_018907035.1 Sycobia sp. Sy_11
AAATCTGATCACTAGGTGCTCAATCTATGAAACTGTTTAGCTGATCAAATGGACATCTTCATGGATTTCCAAATTTGTTACTTACATTTTTTTGCAAGCAACATTTGGTAAAGTGCCAGCAATCGCAGCATCCATTTCACACAGAACTTAATAAAATCGAAAACGTTATTACAAATATTGCTTACAATATTATTAAATATTGCATATTTAAGGGGTATATTAAAAATTTGTAATCTACATCAGGCAATTGCTGGTTGTTCTTTTTGTTCGATACTTTAAGTATTTGAAATTTATCTCTTCTGTTTCCTCCGATATTAAATTTGTTAATCGATCTTCAGAAAAATTGGATGTAATAGTAGATAGATCTAACGTCCCATTTATTTTTTCTGTAATGTGTGAGAATTTAAAACATATTTTTTAAATTAACAACGTACATATTGAACATTAAAACAAGCAATTAGGCTGGAATTGGGAATATAAGTTATACATGTATATCCTGCACTATACTAGTGGAGGGTGTGCGCTAGACGTGCCATCTACGTGTCGGGCCTGGCACTTTTTATTCCGACATACTAGTAATGAATTGACACAAAAAATAGAAATAACAGCTACTGTGGATTAGCATAATATTAATTTGCTTTTAATAAAAAATAAATAAAGAAAGTTGTTCGCAATAATCATTGCAGAATTCAATTACCAGGACGATTCCTTCACAAAGAAAAACCAGTGACCCGCCTAAGCAAACAAGGTGACCTTTTTAGGAAAACACTCCACACCTTTCGCATGCCCCCATGTCGACAGAGTGGGCCAGAACTATGAAAAGTCTCATTGTGCAGCGCGCGCGTCGCCGCCTTCATCGACGAGGAGGGCCGGAGCAATTTATACTAGATATATATATATATATATATAATATATAATATATATATATATATATAAGCGACAAGCACAATCTGCCCATCTGCTTGCTTTTGCTCACGGGGAGATTCTCGCCTTTTTCATTCGTCGCCTCGCGTCGGGCTTCGTTAGACCTGTGCAAAAGTGCGCCACGCGAGCCCAGAATTGGTTTACCAGGATAAATCCACGGGATGAAACAAGCCAAGGGGGTTTTATATTTTCAGACACGCGACGCTGTTTATCTTTCCCAGCTAATATCCCCCAGAGGACCTCTCTCACTCGCTCTCTTTCTCTCTCTCTTTCTTTCTCTTTTCTACTCTTGGCTCGGTTATACAAAGAGCTCGAATTTTCGGCCGCTAAAACCAACCGCGCGCGCGCGCACCCGAGCGTTATACTCTTCTTTCGTGCCTTCTTTCGCTTTTATTCGTTTTCTTTTTGTCATCTCGACGCCTGATGGTCGGCGCGAGCGTCACATATACAGCACTTTGGACGCTTGCCCGTATAATTTGTAGCCTGGGAGAAAGAAGAAAGAAGGGGATGTCACTATAAATGTCTATACATACATACATACATAAAGTAATGAATCAAGCTTTCAATTCTCATTGCGAAGATGTGCGAAGCGACGACAATGCGAGGGTCCATAGCATCAATTATCTATTGTAATTTGTGCAACTGCTCTTACCCTGTCTCTATATGGTGGTAACTGGAATGCGTGAAATACTGACCTGTAACAAATAAAAACGACGTAATTATTGAAAAGGAACTTGAAATCTGAAGCTAAGATTTCGATAGTCATAGACACTCACTAAATTAATAAGTTTAGCTAGTGCCACATATCATTAGATATATATAGATGAAAAGATCAGCTTCACCCGACGCTGGACTAGGTAAAAAATACATTCAAATAATACATTCCCATATATTTTTTCTTTTTTAACCAAATTGTATTAATACTCCTAGCATATTAAGGCTTTGGGGAAAAATATTGGGAACTGCTATTTAAACATAATGATTGCTTTATGGGGAGAAATCGTGCAATTTGTATATTCTGTTTCGGATTTTGTATATTCTGTTGAAGAAAGCACAGCATCTTTAATATTCATAACAGAATGAAGGGATTAAAGACACCTTTATATGGTTTTTGTAAATGTACTATAAACTTAAGGTTACAAAAAATTTAACTAAGTCATCTAAATAGTATACAGTAAATGATAAAAATCATAATCGTTGCATTCAAGAGTTTTATTTCCGTTAGTTAATAGGCTTGTAATAAAAATTTGACATTTTTCTTAAAATAAATCCTCGTTTGATAATCGTTAATCTGAGTGTATGGACGTTCTTCCATGATATTCATGATTTCAGACGTAGCTTAACAATATCATCCCTTACTTCCGAATTTTGAAGAATTTTATTAAGGAGGCAGGCCAATTTTAAATTAAAAAATAATAAAATCTTTTAAATATGTTCTAAATGTTATAACGTACATAAAACTTTTTTTTTCGACAATAAGTAAACCTTATTACCTATAGTTTAAGTTCTTAATTTTTTTAATTGAAATTTCCGTGATTTGAAGCTATAACGCTCCTAAATTTGAGTACATTTGATCCATTGGTTTCATAGGAATCCTATCGTCAGAGAATTTGAATTTTTACTTACTTTCTATTCCAGCTTCAAAATCAGTACATTAAAACTCGTCTCTTAAAATCTTGAAATTAGAGATAAAAATATTTGCTTATTGTGGAAAGGATGAGTTGTATATATAATAATTATAACATATTTAAAATATTTGTTATTCTATAATTTAAGGTTGGTTAATCCCTTGAAATTTAACCCTCTTTTAAACTAAAACATATCCTACGTTTTTCTACGATACGAATATTTACATACTATTAGAGATTTTAGTGTAATCAGATTGATAGCTATTTTTAATACACACAAAAAGAAGAAACAGTCTTTCACAATTAATTCGATTCCATCGTTACTTTATACATGAAATTATTAAAGAATTGTATAAAAATTTGAGTAAAATCAGGTGATTCGCAACGATAGACTATATTCATTTGATGAATACAAGTTCCAATCATTTCAGAAGTTTGTACAAGTTTATAAGATGTCAAACGATTTCGAGAGATTTTAAAAGATTTAAAAACAATTCGCTGACAAGGTCTCGACAATTTTCCGAATCGAATTGCCTCCCGCGCCTTCGAAATGTATTCGTCTTGAATTGAACTGATCGTTCGATTACAGGTAAAAAGACGAAATATCTCGATTATACCCCCGTGCTTTTAAGAAACGTTTCATCGAGCATGCTCGAGTTACCCATTTTACATGCTCGTATAAGACAGTCTCGTTCCTCGACAAAGCTCAAATCAGTTCCAAAAGTAACTCTACTATACGCTATCCAGCTCTTGCGTTACTGTGGAAAACGAGGAACTCGACGAGTTTCGCGTAACGCGACTTTTTAACCAAAAACGATCAAAACCGTCTTCTCCCTTCCTTCGCGCGTTCCTGCCGCTAGATAAACAGCCGAGTCCTACAGTGATGTCTTTTTCTCTTTAGGCACGCACGCGCGCGCGGCTCGCCCGATGCGTCTGCCGATGCGTGCCCCCGGGAAAACGCGTTCCCGCGAGTCTATATTTGCGCGAGAGACCTACATAAAGTGTATTTACGAACCTACTCCCCTTACTCTCTCTCTCTCTCTCTCTCTCTCACCCTCTCTCTTTCCTCCCTTTGCGAGAGGAGTCAAGGATGCGCGAGCGTGTAAAGAAGAGTTGCGAGAGCGAGTAGTATAGGGAGCGCGAGCTAAAGGGTGCAGGGACGAAGACGCGAGCCGTGGCGCATTGATTGAACACGAGCGGTGGGGGGAGGACGGGGAAGATAAAGAGAGGACGAGATGCGGTTAACGACGCGCCCGGGAAAACGAGAAAGCATTGGGCAATTATATATATATAAGTCGACGAGCCCTTCTGACTCGATTATATGTGCGTGTATGTATGTATATATGTAGTGCGCTGCAACGATAAGCGGTGCAAGGAAAACGGAGAGCGGGACTCGAAACAATGACATACCACTATCGGTTATTGTCGGTTGTCTCTTTTATGTACGCAAATTTTTATATGATTGAGAGTAATATGACGAAGATATTTTCTTTTTTACCCTTCTACATAATTAAATGCTCTGACGAATTCAACAGTATACACATATATAGTTATATATAGTGTATATTTAATTATACTTTATGTAATTAATCTTCCGCGTGTAATTATAAAAATGGGCAAGAAAATCCGCGAGTGCCCGGGATAGGTAGTGAAAAAAGGGAGGAAGGCATTAATTATTGTAATAATTATGCTCGTTTTAATGATAAGTTTCATTTGGCAGAAATTCTTAATGAGAACCACAAATAAAAAAAATAGACCTAAATAAAACATGAATAAAAAATTATTTCATTACTACAAACCTTTCGGTTTCCAAGCTTTGCGAACTGCGTTAAGCATACTTCCTGGGTAATTTTTATAACCTTCTTTCTATGTAACAACATATTCAACCACTGAACGATGAAAAACATTTGTACATATACTCTAAAAAATACTGAATTTTAAATTATTCGAGATATGATTCACAGCCAGTCTAAAGGGAAGTTTACTTAAAAAAGTGCAAGAGTTACAATATATATATATATATATAATCGAGAGGGCTGCACTGTTTTCAATTAAACTCTCTTTCAGACTGGCTTTGACTCGTCTCCCGAATAATTGAAGATGCTTTTCTTTATATTATTTAGAGTAATTGTAATGTTTATGTATCTAGATAGATGGAAAGAGAGAGAGAGAGAGTGAGAGAGAGAGAGAGTGAGAGAGTGAGGGGGGGGAGTTCGCCCGCGGAGATCATATAATAACCGAGCTGCTGTTTTCGCGCCCGCGCTGCCCTCGGGCGTTTCGCGTATTATATACACAACCGGAAGTTGCGAGTGAAGGGCGAAAAATCCGAGGCTAGCTTTTTTCCAGACCGTCGCCCCCTCCCTCAGGGGGTGGCCGGGGAGCGCACCGAGCGAGGATGCGCGCGTTCATATTTCAAAGCTTTTCCCCGGGATCGGCGAGGGTGCTCTCGTTTTAAACGGCCGCGGAAACTTTTAATCATTGCGCGCTTCGTCGCCGGGGCAACGAGTTAATTGGATTTGTCATTATTTATTTGTATACGCGCGTACATCCGCTCGCACTCGTCCGTGCCCCGACGGAATGCTATATATCCTTTTCCTGTTCCGGTTCTGCAATTCTTCCGTGAAAAATGTGTAGACGCTCGATTTAGTTGACGAACAGATGATTTTCTTATACGTCGATTTTCAGTTTGTTAGATATGAGCGATCGATCCGGGAAAACAGAAGATTGCAGAGGTATAATGATGATTCATTCGATTGAGCCCGAGCAGTTGTAGTGCGATCAGAATCTTCTGATATCAGAAATGTAGGATCGCCTTTAGTTTTCGAAATAACATATCCTAACAATCCATAAACGCGCTTTTTACAGATACTGATATAGAAGTAATTATATAGAAGTTTCAATTCTGTATTTTTATCGTTTAAGGCATCGTATAGAATAAGTCTATGCCTGACCTCTAGTTAATAGAAAGGAGTTTTGTAATTATGTATAAGAAACATCAAATCTAGAAATGAAATTTTAATAACGATATATACGTTAGATTATTGAGTTGAAGTCTTGTATTTAATAAATCAAGAAGAATAAGCCTTGTTATTCAAACTGAGCTTGAGCAGTTTCCGATATCTTTATTTTTAATTGATATATTTAACAATTTAAATGTTACGCCTAAGCTACTTATGAACTACAATTGCATGGGATTAAGTAAAAGTAGCTTAGATAAAAGATTTAAATTATCATAATTCAGTAAGGATAAGATAACGGAATAAACTTTATCGAAAAAGATTATCTAAAAAAGATTATCTAAAATCTTATTCCCTAAGATGCGTAAAATAAAAAAATTTCATCTTCAATTTCTTTATAAAAGAAGACACGAGTGATCGAGGATTTCTATCACTTAATTCTGTTTCAACAATCCGAAATCTATGTTTCATAATTGTTCATGCTGAATCCAGGATAGTCATCTATATGTGTTGTTGAATGAAATTTTCATAACAATAACAACAACAACAACAACAACAATAATAATAGTAATAATAATAATTAAAGAAATAAAATAATGATACAAGAACTGGTAAATCTTAGCACTGTTAAAGGAGTACAATTGCTGCGCCATAAAGTTTCCAGAATGACTAAGTAACGTGTGCGGCGCGACATTAAGGACAAGTACGCGCGTCGCGTCGTATGCATACAAAGTAAATATGTACTATGCGCGCATATACAACTATAATTGCCTCGTAGAATACGCAACGAGTTTTCACAAAGTTACCTACGAGTCTTAATTTGTTCAATCCATTATGATATTCATCATATAATAATTGAGCAATTCATATAAATAGTTGAACGACCGCAGAATAGGGCCGCATTTGTCAAAGCAAGCAAGAAAGTCAGTATTTCAAGACGCTCGTCTTTATATATATAATTGTTCTGTGCCATTGTTGTTGAGGTGATACAAGTTTATACAATACATCGTCTTTAACACGCGTCAAAATCATTATGCTTATACATTCAATGTCTTTAACAACAAATCCTACTCAAGAGCAAGCTGAAAAGTTTGAAAAAGAAACAGCTTTGTTTCAAGTACAAAAAATACAGTCTGATTACAAGCTACAAAACTAAAAACGCGTTTAGATTTGTAAAACCGTAGTTCTAAAGACTGATTAAAAATTGAACGTTTCAATCTGCTTTTGCTGCTCATCGGGAACTACACTGCAAATTTCATACTGAAAATTATATATACTCTTCTTCGACTTAACTAACGCTTAAATGTAAAGCAAAATTTCTATTGATAAGAAATGATAAATATTATCTAATAATACTGAGCCATAACATTAAATTCACATTATTCTTTAAATATGAATACAAGACTCTCTCTCTCTCTCTCTCTCTCTCTCTCTCTCTCTCTCTCTCGTCAATTTCAATTATTAATGGAAATCTAACCTAGCTCTACCTTCTTCCTAATTTTATATATATATATATATATATATATATATATATATATATATATTAAAAAATAATAAACTTATCCATAAACGAGACGATCGATCGAATGAAAAGCAATGAAAACCTCTATGCAATATCGCGATATGCATAGCCTTCAAACGAGTTCGTTCGTCAATATTTTAATTCGTATTGTACAAAACTGAAAAAAAAAGAAGAAAAGAACAACGGCACCACCAACATATTCGATCCACAAAGCACCCAATATATATATATATATATATATATATATATATATATATATATATATAAGTGCAAACACCAAAAACAGTCCCGCGCACTGATTCGTCGAGAGCGCTCCTTTAGAAATATTCGCGAGAAATGCCCTGAAATTTAATTAAGCGTTCGCTCGATCATAACTCTCCCCTATAGAGCCGACTACTGCTGCTTCTTTCTCTATCTCTTTCTGCTCAGCGGATCTATATATATAATACTGTAATACAGATGCAGGAATTGCTGTGCTCCAACGACGCACGTACGAAAAGACGTTCTCTCCGCGCTGTTCCTTCCTCGAATCTTTTCTCAAGTTTTCTCGCACGATCTTCCACCCCCCCCCCCAGCTCCAGATCAACTCTTTATTATTTATTAAAATGCAGGGGAAAAGAAAATCGGTAGCTCGTTTTCCATGAGTGATTTCAATTTCTCTCTTGCTCTCTCTCTCTCTCTCTCTCTCTCTCTCTCTCTCTCTCTCTCTCTCTCTAGTGTAGGTAAATAGGAGACGTCATAGGACCAAAGCGTACTGGACCACGCTAGTACACGCGAAACCAATGCGCTCGAACGATGTTTGTCAGTTTCCACAGCTATAGGGCTTGATGAGGGGAGGCATAGAGGACAGGCCGGGGCAGCATAAAATTGACGTCCAACCGGTGAGAACCCTTGTCTACAAAACAAGTATGGGTCCGAAATACGTGGTATTCTAATTCATTTTCAGGTTACCTTCTTAGGGATTACGATATTTATTATATATATATATATCGCTATATTATAATTGGTTTTTTTGTAGTATTAAAAAAATTAATTTTTCAAAATCAAATTCAATTGTAATTAAATTACTAATTTTTTAACAATTTAATAATGATTGGATTACAACCAATTTTTATTAATTATTGAATCGAATTTCGGTACTATCAAATAAACATAATTTTTTAGATTATTATTATTACTTTAATATACTTTATTAAATAAATAATATTCTTGTGGCATTACATGGAAATAAGTAATCATATTACGAATAATAAAATTCTTTTAAAAAAAATTATATACAATATAAATTTAAATAATATATCTATTTATCTCTGATTTTCAGCGAAAATAAATAAGGTAACATACCTATAATAATGTGCGATCTTTGTTTTGACTGCAGGCAGTCGATCTACAATATATATTAGCTGCTAATATTGATATACTAGTTAACTATGACCAGATATTACGAGACCGATGCTTCAAATGATCTTGAAAAATTACATGTTTCTTCGGCATTACGAATAAAAATTTGCGACTCCGTCATGAATTGTTTCTTTGAGTCGGGAAAACAGACTGCGCTCCCGCGTGTAATTTGAACTTTAACGATCTTTTAATGATGATTTTAATGTCATTACAGGCCTACTACTCCATGTTTCTAAAATCTATAAGACACCGCTATACGCCGTTTGTGCGCTAGTGCATTCGTTTTAATAAGTCCGACAAGTACTAAAAAGAAGTAGAAATGATCTTATTACGTCTAATCTTCATGTGCTATTTAATATCTATGAGTTTAAGTAAGTGGTATATAAAATAATTATACTATATATTTATTTTTATTCTTTTTTTTTTTTAAATCAAACTGGAATATTTCTTTAAATAAAGTAATTTATTAAAAATAGTTACAGACACAGTGCTTTATGATTTACATATTAAAAAATATTTATGAAGCTACGTTAATGGATAATTGTTTTCAAGTGTGATTCAATTTATTAAATATTTGAACGAATATTTAATACTTTATACGAATGTATATACTTTAATCTAGCTATTACTGATCACTAAATTGGTTAAAAGTTTTCTGTCGATTTTAAATTATATTAGAACTAACTAACTTTTTCTATCTTCAACATACGTCATCTACTAAAACAAAAGAAAAGAACATCTATAAATGTGTTAGAACATTGGTCATTACATATATTGTATATAGGATATTTTTTATAAAAGAAAAATTTGTAAAGCATATCCTGTTCAGAAAAAATAACTCTAAATCCCGGACGTGCATTAATCCCGTTTAAATTACAGGTATTCCATGCAGCGTCACCAAAAACTGCAAAGTACGAGATGAATTTAATTGTTATCAAGAATGCGCAATGGTCGGTCTTCCCTGGCACATTTGTGAAGTCAGAACGCAGAATGGGAAATCGATGCCTCACTGCGGCTGCTTTCGACCCATTCCATAATAAAAATTTTGAATCTCTTCTGTACCCGTTTCTGTATATTCGCATTTTTTATTATCTACTGGTACTTTTGACCTATTTATCAAATATGCGTCGAACTATCCCTTGGGTTTTCAATAAAGCATAATATTTAAATGCAACAATATAGAATGTTCAGTTTGTTTTAGATATTAATAATGAATTTCTTTTCGTATGTTGTGTATTCGTTGTGTACCATCTACAATTTGATCTTTTATGTTACACTGACATAGTCAATTTAACGTATCCTTAAGTTCCTGAAATCAAAATCTACTCTTCCTTACTTTTGGACTCATTTATAATATATATGCATATATATATATATATATACACAGATTTACGTTTAAATACGTAGATGTTTAAATAGCAGAAGCGTGAATTCCGTGAACTCATGAATTCCCGAAATATAAAAGACAGCTTATGTAAGCCATCAGCTGCGGAAACAAATTGTTTATTTATGTAAAATATATTATGTTATAGTCAAAGAAAACAAATTTGATTGGTTGTAACGATGCCCCATAATCAGTAATAAATACCATTAGAATGATATAGATAAAGCTCAAACGCGTTTTTAATCACATTGACCGAGAATACGTGAAGCGTCTATTTTTACAAGTCTCAATGATATAAAGAAAAGTTAAGACACATCTTTACAGAAAATGAGCGAGTTCTTTTAAAACAGAATCACTAATAATAAATTGTCGTTCCATTTATAATTTATTATTCATAATTTACTTTTTGAAATAATGTTCTTGTAATAAAAATGGATAATTCTATAAAATTTCCTTCATTTGTACTAATTTTTCCTATTTCAAAATCAAGAATTTATTTGTATACTTGTCTAATATCGGGCATTTCTCCAGTTTATGAAAAACAATTATAATCAGCGCGGACATTAAAGAAAATATATGTTTGAAATTCTGCTATATATCCGATTTATTATATACACCTATATATGATCTAAGAAGTTTCGACCTCCATTATGAACACACGCGCACATAACACATCCACTTTCTGCTACGGCGAGTCATCGTGAGACAAGGAGGGTGCCGATTGCACGTGCGCGCCTAATTTTGCCCCCCCCCTCCCCATACCCCTTCCTGCAGTCATAACTTACGGGTGACGAGGTAAAGTCGAGGGTAAAGTGGCGGCCGACGGCCAATAATTGCGTTAGCACTCGCCCGGAATCGAATTGCCGCCACCGCCGCCCGCGCGCCACGGGCGAGGTCCTGAAAAGTGCGCCCGAACACTAATCCGATTTCGGGTATAGTGAGCGAGAGGAAGAGAGGGAGAGAAAGAGAGAGTGAGAGAGAGAGAGAGAGAGAGAGAGAGGGCGATCAGCGACGCTGAGCGTCTGATAAGCCGGAATCGCGCGTGCACAAGTGCTCGAGGGCTGGAGGGAGAAGGGGGCGAGTGCACCGCGAGCGCACGCGCAGTCGCTCGAGTGCTGCGCTCTGCCACATACTAAGTGGATTAGCGCGTCTATAAAGAGTCGAGGACTCCCGGCCGTCGCCGGCGGCGCGGCCTTGCCGCCAATTATCGTGGACGAGAATTAATTGGGCGGGTGGCTCGATGATCCGGAACTGCTTTTCGCTGGCCAAGAATACCCGGCAAGCTACTGAGCTCCTATATATATATATATATATATATATATATTATTTACTATAGAAGTTCGGAATGTCCTACAATGTTCTACGAGTACATTTTCTACATATACTAGCATTGCTTTTCAACTTGAATTATGTATTGTAAAAACTTCAATTCGCAATGACTCAGACGGATTATTAATTCGTTTGAAAGGAGAAGAATAATAATTTTACAATCAAAATTTGTTAAATAAAGCATTGCATCCGTCAAATTCTCTATGTACTTTAGAACAATTCATATTTTCAACGCAATGTCAATGGCACCCCTATCTTGCATGGCCTCATTCATAAGGTTTACATTGTTTTCACGAGTTAAGAATAAAAAATAGATGAAAGATTAATCCACCTGTTATTAAATACTAAATGATTTGACTCAAGAATATTTCTTCGCACCATAATATGACTTTCTAGTACTTATTATTTTAATTCCTTTAATATTGTATGTGATAGTTCTCATTATATAATATGATTTAAACAGGATTTTCGTATTCATTAAAGTATGATTACGAAGCATATCCTTTCATTAATTCGAAAACATTCAGAAGACATCTTTTCCAAACGAATTAATTACTGATTCATAATAATCTCATGTTTTATTTCATTTTCTATACCAGAAAAAAAAAGGAAGTAAAAGAGTTTAATAACCCAGTTATTAATTTTATAAATAAGGCTAAATATCATGTGAATAGGGTTAAAAAATGTGACAGTGTGATGGAAAACTAGTAATTTCTTAGCTTTTGTAATTGAACGTCAGAGAAGAGAATCGTTGTTTTTCTGCTCATTTTATTTGACTATAAATATTTTCAAATCTGAATCTACCTTCGTTCAGAGACTGTATGTATTATCATGAAGGCAAACACAAGGGTCTTTCTCCATTATTACCTACCCTCTGTAGATTGGAGTTTAACTTACATTTAGTTCTAATGATTCCAGTGACAAAATCAAAACTTGTCAGTTTAGAGTATTCCTGACTCTCCACCAATTCCTTATAATATCAACTAGGGGAATAAAGTTATGCATTAAATGCGACAACTCTTAGTGATCACTGTTTTCCACGCTTTTTCATAATCGACAGGCAAAAAAACTATATAAATTGAAAACTAGAATTTGAACTTTATTTTGCCTTGACCCAGACGTGTTGTATTTGTATGTGGATAATGGGATCGACATCTGCGATCCATAAAATAGAAATCTATTTTATCTATTGGGATATAGTGTTGAATAATGTTTATGTAACTCATACCATTTTTAATTGTACGCAAGAATAAATACTACTTTGTTATTGCGAGTAAAAAACCCAATGCACATAGGTAAATCGTATAAATATATCGATAAAGATATTCAAATCATATCAATGAAAATAAAAGTGATAAAAGCACACATTTTCAGAAAGTGGTATCCAACTTTAATATAATTAAAATTTTAAAATAAATTGCGACGAGTATAACTTTAGACTGTAATAAAAATTCGGTAGCTTGTGCATAGTAATAGTCGTCTAAAACGGAATTAAATACTTATACTTTTAGTAAAATAAAAGCTGAATATCACCAGTTATCGATAATCCTTTATCCTTCAAGTGTAAGTACAAAGAAAAAAATAAAATTTATTCTTACTGTACATCACCGAATACTCAGCCCTCCTTCCCCATGATTAAAAATTCCCGCTTCAAAATCCGACACTAAATTTACGTCTGCAATAGTCCACCACGCTCCTCTTTCCGCGAAGCTGAAAATTTATCGATGCGAGATAAAGCGCGTTCACCCGGATAAATGCTCGCTGAAAGTAAACAGGCGAAGATTCGCGCTTAGCATAGAGAGAGAGAGAGAGAGAGAGAGAGAGAGAGAGAGAGAGCGGCGTCTATTAAGCCTCTTTAAAGTTTTTGATAAACATACGTGACCGAACGACGATATCGCGCAGAAAAGAGGGAGGCGCGACATCGGCATTAAGCGCGATGAAGTATGCGTACATGCGAACAGCCGTAATGGGATATGACGCGAAGTGCCCCCCCCCCCACCCACCTACGGATTTTCGGTCTTTGCCGGTGCGCGCCTGATTCTGATTTGCGAGAAACTGCGCCGGGGAGCACGTTGCGCGCATTGCTCGATCGGGACAGTTAATCCAAGGGATTTATCCATTATTAATGCACGGTATCGTTTAGTTTGTAACTGGATTTCAAATTTTCTTCTATGCGGATCAACACGGCATACCGTGTGCACTCTTTAACTCCATCACTCGATCAAAATAATTTTGTTAGTTTTAATTAGTAAAAATAAGAGCAAAGTTTACCTTGTACGAAATATGAATACTAATTGCAATGATAGAATCTTCGCTATTGTAACAAATCTTTTAGAAAAATTGTGATATTCATAAAGTCTAAATTACCCTGAAACGAAAGTACTCAAAAAATAAATAAATATCTCTCTAGCGTACTTGTGCATTTTTTAAGTTTTACGACAATTATAAATTTAATTCACTGAATATTACTTAAATATGTAATTGTAATGATAGTTGAGCATTTAATACTACACCTTAGATGTACTTAAAATTTATAAGGTTTGGATAATGCAATTTTAACTGCCTGTTTGAATTATCAAACGGACATTATTCTCTCTGTTCATAATGAGACTTTTGCCATGAGTGAAAGGACGTATAGTACTTCTAAAAGCGTTCAAAGCCTAAGCGTTTATCGGTTAAGTAGGTACTTATTCTTGTTACTCCTCGCTTCGAGCGTTCAGATCTATAGCGTGAAAAAATCGATCTGTATTTTAACACCGCTTTACTCAGGTGGTCTTTAAAGCTATGTACTTGACCTGAGGCGATTGTAAAATTTTAACCTAAAATGATAAAGTTTACTTTTTATAAGGAAAATTTACGTGATGATATGACTAAAATCCTACCAAAAGTATAGTCAGTATCACGCTACTATGTTGGATTCAATTCAAAACAATTCAATGCAGAGCTGTACGCGCAAAAGTAAGGGCATTCGTAAAATTCAACAATACTCGTGGATATTTTTTTTTATATAATGCGTATTATTTTATAATTTAAATAAATATCGCTATATTCTCTGTTTTATGTATTTCGAGTTAAATGAAAATAAGTTTCCTAAAATAAAGTTGCATGAGTAGCATACTATTTACTATTCAGCGTACTATCTATGCCGATAATAAATAAATCGATCAAAAGGCAAATTGAATCAGGTGGCATAATGTAATTAATCTGTATTTTGCTTTGACGCTCATAATATACTATGAGCAGACAAAGAATAATAGACTTTAACTATAACTTTTTTATAGAAGTGACATCTTGCAAATTCTCGATAGCCTTCAATAAAAAGTTTAAGTTTTAATGAGAAAAGGTTAAAGTTTAATTTAAACTTGCAAATAAATCATCGAGTTTACATAATTTTTATCGGCATCGATTGAAAAAAGATAATTTTTGATCTGGTAAGTTTATGATACAGTCAAAAAGTGCTGTTTGAAAATATTCCAGACAGTCTAACTTATGATAAAAAATATATTTATGGTGATTTTGAAATTGACTTTTATTTTCAAGGTCTTCATAAGGTTATCAGCAATTTATTAAAATGGAACTCATCATAAAGTTTACCTAAGAAATCATCAAGTGCTCATCAATTATATACAGCGGTTTTAATAATCGTAATTTCTTAGATATCTGATATTAAAATATCCTATAATCTCTAAATGATCTCCGCAGATAATTTGGTTCCAAAAGTTAACTCTTGTGCTCATTTTGAAAATAGAGCACCCTACTTGTAAAACTGAAGATAAGCTTTAAATAACCTTGAAAATGAGATTCAATGACGAGAATAAAAAGTCCAACACCAGTATTTACTTCATACATCAGAAGTTAACTACTTTTATATTTAACGTTTTGTCCAAACTGCTTCTACTCTTTGTTATAAACAGTGTCGTTTCATATTATAAAAAAGACACTAATACTTTAAATTCATTTTCAGAAATGTAATTTCTTTCATTTGAACTCTTTCAAGGAGTGTATTTGTAAAGCGAAAAATCACGTCCCGCAAAACCAGTACTTTGGTGTTTATTTTCAGAACAACCCTTTGGTCTCGCTACAGGCGACACAATACTCAAAACCCTGCTCACAGGCATCCTATATATACAAACACAGGCATTGGTTTCCAATGTTGTCTCACTTTTCCATATATATATATACGGCAATTGGAAAACTTTGCCCGTAATCCGGTGCAGATAAATCAGGCCGGACGACCCCTCACCCTGCCATGTACAACCCCCTCGGCGTTTATTACTTCCATCTTTCGAGTATTGAGAGCATCGATGCGATCACGGCTTATATATATATGTGTGTGTGTGTGTGTGTGTGTGTGTGTGTGTGTGTGTGTGTGTGTGTGTGTGTGTGTGTGTGTGTGTATGAGAAGCCAGAGGCGAACGTTCTCGAACCGACGAATCCGTCCTCCCGCCCCTCACCGACTCACTATGCCAGCGCATATAGGGGATCGCGCAGATTCGCAACGAGGGATGCATGCCGTCCATTTTATATTATGGCATTGCAGATAGAGTGAGATCTTTATGACCGGCGAGGGCGAAATCGTTGCTATTCGATGAACGAGTAATTTCATCAGGTATATGTATAGGAAAACCCAGGGAATTAGAGCACGAGCGGAGCGCGTTTACGAGGATTCGCGCACTTCAAGTGCACCTGCTTTAGCGAAACTTGAGGCGTGATAGTTTTGCTTCCATTTTAAACGTACATGTCTGCGACTTTATATACATACATATATATATATATATATATATATATATATATATATATATATATATGCAACTTTCAAAATAGTCATATACTTGTTTTAATCATTGTGATTTTGCTCAGTAAAGTAATTGTAATATTCAAATTTCTGTAAAGTAAATAAAACGGTAATTTTACAATAGTTTGAATTACATTCTTATGTTTTTCTAAAACTTTAAGGAAGAGAATATATAAGGAAAAAATTAATCAACTTTTTTAAAGTACTATTAAGTACTTTAAATATCACCTTTTAAACGTGTTACAATTACATAGATTTTTTTACGTAGATTTTTTGTAACTTTACTTATCGCTCAAGGTTATTTCTAGCAAGATGAATTTATTTTTCATATTTGTACTCTAATTTTTAAAACCATTTTTAAAACACGATTCGCCAAGCTCCTCCTAAGTACTATGGAAAAAAGGTATCATTATAAGTTAGTTCTAAATTTAGCCATGTAAAAACTCTTCTTTTTTTTTAAATTGAAGCTCGAAATCTCAATTTTTTAAAGTATGTTACCCTTTTTCAGCTAATCAATAAAAATTGCTTTAGATCCCAGAAACCACTCGTCATAAAATTGGCTTTGCTCATTTTAGATTTGTTTTATCCAACTTAATCTAATATTTTCACTTGAATTTTCTTTCAAGAATGTAATAAGCATTTGAAGTTTCATCGATAGTAATGAACTATGAAAAGTTCAGTAGAGTTTTATTGGAAATTCTTTAAATTCTCATTTAAGTCGTTTATTTTTTAACTATTCTAAAAGTTATATGGATAGTAATCGCGTACTAATGAATAGTAATCTTTTAATAAAAACATTTATTTCTCGAGGAAGTTCTTATTAAAGCTAATCAAGGTTTTGTTAAATTTATAAATTTTGTGAAAAAAGTTTCTCGAATCATGCTTTTAACTCAATCACAAGCAATTTAACTATTACAGAAGATGTTGTAAGCACACAGGTACGATTTTTTATCGTATACCCTTTGGTACTGTACTAGACTATAAATGCATTTGTTTATATATTAATCAGCACAGAAAAATATTAAAGTCTATCTACATTAGACAATTAAATAAATTGTGAAATGTTAAAATAAATAAATGTTCAATATTTATGTTTTTTTGGAAGAACTTTACTTTTAGTAACGTTATTCCTGTTAGCACAACAACTTTTCATTCGGTCCTCGTATATTTTTACACGCACTTGTGAGTAAAGAATCTCAGCTCGATTTCTACTTTATCATACATCCCTTTTTAAACCGCAACAGATTTTAGGACTGTATAAATTTTTCAATTTCGCCGGATTTCTAAAAGATCCCTATATAAAAGATCATGGGCAAAATTCTAAAATTTTTCATATATAAAAAGTAAATATTGTTAAAGAATTTTTAAGATTTTAAGCTAAAAAGTAAGTTTTTATTAAAAAGTATCAATTGCTGTATGGATCTTATATTGTAAATATTATTTTCGTTACAGTTTACAAATAACGCATTCTATATCACAATTTCATCTGAGTCATATTTCATTGGCAATGATCAGTACAAATTTATCAATATTTTGTACAGAACCAAGATATATATATTAGAATGATATTTAAAATAGAGTAGAAGTTTGAATAACAGTAGATTAAATATAAAAAGTTAAGGTGTAGTAATTTCCACTGCTTATATTATATTTAATATTTGTTTCTCTAGCAGTGCACTTTTTAAGGTTAAGAGATGTTTTCACGAAATATTGCATGTCAGTTTATTAGACTATTTGATTAAAAATCGCTTTTTAATACCGCTGCTTTTAAAAAAGCATTGAAATAAAGATTCTAATTTATTGCGAAACGAATCTTAAAATGAAGGCATTTGTACTTTGCAGACCGCGTGTACGCCAAAAATAGTCAGGTCGACGCGCAGTCGACAGTCACCGACAGAATATAAACAGAAAAGACACTCGCCGACCGAATATAAACTGGCCGCAATTTTCATTAAGACACCCGGACAACTTGAGGCCGAAAGCGAATTCCTGAAGTCGCGCCGACTCCCGCAACAAAGCTCCACCGCACTTGTCGCAGCTTTTAGCTTGGTCGCTCTAACTCTCGGGCTGATCCGTTCTTTCGCTGATGATTCTATGTGCATCCTTATCTTTCTGGTATATTAGATAAGAGAATATAGTAGAACTGATTACTTATGCGTGTCCTCTAAGTTTTAGCACTGTTGATAAAATATACAGATGCACCGACGCTTAGAACGATAATTTCTAAAGAATCAAATATACATTGATTTTACTGTTCGATAACAGAAAGCAAAAAGCTTAAATTCTACAAAAAAGTTGCTCGAGTAACGAAAAGCATCCATCCAGCCAAAAGGAAAGAAGAAGAAGAAGAAATTATATTATGTCGTTTTGAAGAAATTATACTGGTGATAAAAACGTCAAACGCCCTCCTTCTACGAAAGATCCTAAAACTAACTCTTCTCTCGACTTTTGCAGACAGAGAGAGCGAGAGAGAAAAAGATAGAGGGTGCTTGAATTCTTCACGGCGATTAACTCGGCAATTCCACCTTCATTTTCTAACCCTCCTCCGCGCTTATTTTCATTCGTGACAACGGGCAACCCCGTTAACTCGAGGCTGCTGCACGTGTAATTACGGGAGGCGTGCGCGCATGCCTGACCCGTCCGCGTTCGTGGGACAGGATGGGGGGGGGGCGCTACGGCACTAACGCACAAAGCGCGCGCGGCGCCCCTCCGACGCTCGCACATCGGGGCGCGACCATGTACGAAATAGTTGCTATTTCACTTTCCGCGCTGGGGGTTGCACGCTTAATGCGCGCGTCGCGAATGCAATTATTGCACTTCGCGGAGATGAGTCACGGAGGAGAAGGGGCGGGTGGCTATAGGTACATTCGGCTCGCGACGAAAGCCGAGGACTGTTTTGGCGAATAAAGGATGAAGCTGTGCGCGCATATGGGACTTGTACTATGTTAATCAAGTTTTTATTTCTTCTCCTGTCATTCGCAACTAATCCTACAGCTATGCTATGTATCGAGATCGTTTTGAAAAGAATATGAGAATTTCAGTATTACAGTATCAGAATGCCGGAAACGTCGATCAAGAAATATCAATTCACGAGATATATTGTCAATATTTTAAACGCAGCTGGTAATCAATATATTTGTTATGAAGAGAAATCTTCCGATGTGTTGAACAAAATATTTTTTCAAATTCTCAATATGATTCTCAGAGTAAGTTTCCACGATAAGTATATATATTGTTAGAATAAAGGTATAATGATATAGTATAATGTAACAGAAATTGTTTTGTGCTTATAAGCAATATCGAACCTTATTTTCAACAAACGTATATACTGCAAACGTCAATTGTCAATAACTAAAATATATACATCTTGTGAATTTTAACTGCTGCAATATGTTTCAGTATATATTTCATACTAAAAGTGTTAATTTAATATGTGAATAAGATTCATGCTTTTACCACGTTAGTTGATCTGTTGATGAGTAATTTTATTGAAAAAACTCTCAATAAAACCATAATTCGCTCTATATTTCTACAATGTCAAGATGATCAATTCTTTAATTCGCATTACAGAATTGACCATAGAAATGCATAACTTTCTTTGTAAACAAACATCGATTAAATTTAGATTGTCAGAAAGTTTCATAAGACTATTGTAGGCTAAATTTCTCGCGGTGGATCTGCTGCAAAGAAGGCGAAGGCAGCCCATCGGTCGTCATGGCGAGGATTTTTTAGGATGCGAAGAGCATCATCCTGATGGACTTTTTAGAAAAAGGAAGAACAATCACTAGACAATTACAGTTAGTTATTGGACTGCTTCGACAGAAAATTGAAGGAAACACGGACACATTTGGTGAAAAAAAGGCGTCATCACGATAACGCACCAGCAAATTCATCTGGAGTTATCGCCACCAAACTGCGTGAATTGCGTTATCAATTCGCTGTCACACTCGCCGTATTTACCCGTTCTGGCTCCGTGCGACTTTTTCATCGCCGAGACCGAGGCTCATTTTGGAGAATTCGAAAAATCCTTTATTTTGGAGGGGTTAAAAAAGGCCAAAATGTTGGGAGAAGTGTATCTTTCTAGAAGGGGACTATGTTGAAAAATAAAAAAAAAATTTTTTTTAAAAATGGTGTCTTCTTTTCTAACACGCGTACTTATTGAACCGTTCTTGTACACGGAAAAATGAATTTTCTATTCTCGCATGCACGTGGAGTTGAACCAAAATTTCGTTCCAACCTTGACTTATCAAATAAAGATTATAGAGATAGAGTTCTTTTCTTAATCTTATAAAAAAACGAACAGAGTTAAGTTATAAAAGTAGGATAAGTGCTAATTGAAATTAACTTCCGTTTCTCAAAAAGGACTCTTGGACAGGACGGAATCCACTGTTGAAACCACAGGACAATTTTTCAACGAGACGCGAATCTCCGTTTTTTCGCCAGCGATGCTCGATTCCTCGAATGAAATATTATTGCGCCTCGAAAATTCTCGAAGAATCAGCGCAAAAAGGACTAGGGGGAGGAGGAATGGACGCAAGTAGGTCGGGAATGACAGCGAGGTTGCGTTTTTCTTTTCTAAACTCTTGGGTGCACTGGCTATCCGTCATCTTAGAACAGTGAACTGTGTGCGACTTTTTGGCTAGTGTTCATTGCGCGGTATAAATCGATTGGTCTGTTAAAGTTCGTATCTCGAAAAATGTCGTAAATTAGTAATGCCGTATATTTTACCGAATATAACAGACAAACGAAAATTATTTAAATTATTTATAGAATAGAAACATTTTGTTTCTATACTGAGAAAGCACAATTAGACAAATATATAAATGTTTTTATTTTAAACATATGCAGTTATTTATTATATACTTGACAACATTATCACAATAGAAAATCAGAATAAATATTAAAAATAGGATTGGACGTAATTTATTAAAATATTTTAATCCTTCTGCTTCTTTTAATCTAAAAATGCAACTAGTCATGTATTTTATTCTTATTAGTTTCTTTTTCAATATTCTAAATAATACAATACATTTAACATGGATCGGAACTCAAATAAAAATATATGAACAGTACTATAAAAAATGTGTAGTTATTTAAGTACGTAACAAAAAAAAATTATATGAAAAGTAAAATTTCCTTACAATAAAAAAGTATAGGTATTATACCTTGTATTATATAATATGGTTCAATTATTTAATTAACAAAAATTAATGAGTAGCGCTATTTTTTTAAGATCTGCTAGTTTTACTTACGTGAAGTATACGATACGATTATGTTCAGGACCATGCAATTAAAAGGTAAACAAAAACTTAATTTGCAATTAATATACGAATGACTATCAACCACTGACCTGAAGGGCCATTATCTTTCGATCTATTCCACTATTTGTGAAATATGCTTAACTATAGCTGAATCTGAATTATAATCGTAAATTAATAATTCTCCTTTCATTCGAATAAAGCTGTCCGAATTTATCAGAAATGAAGATGAAGATTTTTCCCGATCCTTGCACCAATGCCGTTTGACAAGTAGCCAAAAATTATACGCTATAGATAGTAGACGAATACATATTCGTATATGTGAAGAAAGTTTTTCCTTACATTAGTTTCCTAAAACTTCACTCCCCCCCCCCCACTATCGTATAGAGCGTCTTCGCGTAATTCTCCCTATAATACGCGCGGCGCGCCCCGCCGCGGGCCAAGAGCGCAGAGAGCTCCTGATGGGGAAAAAAGGGTTCGCGGATCTCGCCCGCGGGAGCTCTCGCACCCAATGTACAGGCGCAATGCCAGAAATATACGAGTCGGGAGAAATTCGGGCGGTATAAAAGGGATACGCGGGACGTGAGTCGCGGCTGGAGTAGCGAAGGTGCGATCCTGCGACGTCAGCTTCCGCCCTATTACACGTACGCATACACGGACAAGCAAAAACTGCCGATTAACATCCGCGGCATGAATTTTAACGCGAGCCGTTCAATTTTGTTCGCCCGCCCACCGCCACGCACGCTTATTCTTCTACATTCCCTCGGCGCGTAAGATATGGGCGCAGATATATAAGCACGGACTCTCTCCGCGCCACCCCCGTCATTGTTGTCGACTTCTCTTATATATAGTGAGCTCTGCAGGCGTATACATGCAGGAGTTTCGAGTCGATGCGTGGGTGCCCAAATTCCCGTATATATATATATACATACATCCACGTTTTCATCGACCCTTTATATATAATAATATTTGCTTCAAGCGCAGCACAAAGCCAAACCTGCTCGATCTGTTGACTTGATGTCTTATCCATTTCAGTATAGATAGGCAATCATTCTAATGGGGAAAAGTCGCTTTCGGATAAGAGGCTTTATCAAATGCTAGGGTCTGCTTTTTCTGCTCGATCCAATCTTTAATTTATGATAACTTTACGAAATTTGGTATTGTACACGTATGTATGTACTTATTATTTTTGGGTTTTAAAACTATAATACTTGTATCTTCAGGTTTATTAGAAGTAATTTATTATTATCATTGCTGCGTATATAATTTTAATACAGAAAAATCCAACTGGAAATCTTGATGAATTAACTTCGTTGTTAATTATCTACTTAATTATGTGGACGCTGATTGATCATGGTGTCAAACATTACCTTCTTATCAAATTGTGAATATCGTATTTGTTTATGGTGGTCCTGCAATATCAATGTTTTACATAATGTATGCTTATTAAATTTTAATGCCATGAATAATTAGAAAAGCAATAATGAATGGTTCTTTAAATATGCTTCGAGGAAATGGTTGTGTTAGCGATATATTTACACCGTTGATCGTTTATTAATAAATTTGAGATATCCTTACTATTTATACAAAAATTGAAAAAGATAAATTCAGTTTAATAAAGAAATATTATTTGTAGGAACTTTATAAATCTACATCGACAAATGATCTGAGAATTTTTCTTTCTTACATAATGCACATTTATAGAGTTTCTGTAGTTATAGTGTGTTACTTTCTTAATTGCAAATCTAAAAAGCGACATAATCATATAAATGAAGTTCTTAAATATCAAGGAAAAAGACAACAAAATTAAGAATAAATGTGGAACCCTCTTGTACAATATAGTTTCAATATTGTAAATTATTTTTTTAGCGCGGAGGAAGATTCTCCGAAAAAAAACTTCATTTTTTAAACCAACTTTGAAGATCAACATAAATTTAATAAATTATGAAATAGTTTATTTCTTTTTGCCTTACGCGTATTATTAGAACTCCTTTCAGAAAAATTCCCTTCGAAAGTATTAAAATACGCAAAAGAAAGCAATTTTACAGAAAATCATCGATAAATTTTACATAGACATTCAGATTATTAAATATCTTCAAATTTCTGTCGAAGATTAAAATAATTTTCTTTTACGAGCTATTCAAACATACTACTTAAAGTGAAATACATAAGGATCAAGTAGTTTGTTTCTAAGCCGTTTGAAATACGACACAAATTGGCGAAAATCACCGATGCTCGTTAGACCAGGCCAATTATTAGATTGCCTGTAAAGGTTCGCTGTTTGATATTTGATACTGGCAGTTTGAATTCAATTCTACTCTGCATACGGTAGAAATAATTCAGAAGTACTGTTTGCCTTCTGGATTTGTTTCTCACATAATATTGTTTTATTGATCAGATATTGAAATTTAATTTTAGCACAGATTAGTATTTAGATTTGTTAGTTTTAACTATTTATGAGTAAATCATTAGATTGAACATCTTATAAAATATTGTAAAATGCGACAAAAAGAAATGAAAATCGAGATTACCTAGAAAATATCAATGTAATTCTACAATTATAAATAACTTGTTTAAAAAACAAATTGTTTAAAAATAAATATAAATTATCGGTTAAAATCGAGATTTTGTTAGCACAATTTATAGCCGTATTTAACTCAATTTACTATGTACTGTTTATAGATTTTTAGAACGATATCAATACCGTAACAAAATTTGAGTATCTATAGTTCTGAACTAAAATTATTTTATTTTTAATGTTCGTGAGGAATAAATTTGCTTTTATCTTATGTAGAAAAACAAAAAATTAGTTTTATTCTTCATAAATATCTGCACATATAATTCATTACAATTTTTCTTATAAAATTCAGACTAGACAATAATAATATATGACCATATAATCAAAACCAGTTAAATATCTTATTTCTATTCTGTATTAATTTTTGTAAGCGCTAATATAATTTTCCAGAGCTATTTTAAATATAAAGTGAGACTGCTATAGCAGAAGAGGAATATTATCAACCATAAAAGAGATGGAAAAAATGTGGGATAAGTGGGCGGTGCTGGCCGAGGTGCTGGTGGTGCAAAAATATATTCAAAACCCGCGATAAATATCAAAGAAGAGCTGACACAAAAATAAGAAGAAAACGTCTCCGGGGCTGAAAATTTGAAAGTCAAGCCTCTTTCCCTCCGCCGAAATCTCCGGGTAAAATCAACCCCGCTCCTTCGCTCCTCCGCGGCAAAGGCAAGAAAAAAATAAAGTAAAGCGAAAAAATAGAAAAAGTGACCGCGCACGCGCGCCCGCGTTCCGAGCTTCTCTCGCATAACGCCGCGCGTGGAACTTATACAAGAACCGGCGATTTCCCCTTTTCCTCTTTCGTACAAGGGTCACAGGTGGGGGAGTCTTTAACGAGCGTGGACGGACGGACGTCTCCCTCGCGCTCGCGTGACTCCCCGGGGAAGGGCGCGCGCGCGTCGTCCCGACGACGCGTCAGCCGCGCGATTCCCGTCGAACGAGGCTCATCCGTTAACGGAGCAGAGACGCGGCGACGCCTAATGGCTCCGGGGATCAGGAGATGCGGGAGCCCCGCGGAACAGGGCCGGGCGGTTTGTTTTTTATTGCATCCCTGCCACTCCCAAAGCACCCTCGCGACTTCGACACAACAGATACGCGCTCCCCCTGTCCCTCTCCTCCGCCCGGAGTTTTAGAGATTTTCCTGAGAATAAAGCCCAATCTGTGGCCCCTGTTTTTTAAGCATGAAAAGCTATTTATAACTCGTACCTTATTGGTGACGAGGGAATTTTTTTCTAGTCAAACATTTCATAAAATGATTGCATATCCATCTTGGATGTTCAAGTTCGTTCTAGAAATAACAGGTTTTTAGACGCTTTCATTTGAGGACATTTAATCGAGTGTTTAAGGTTTATAATTATCAAGCTAACTCAATAACCTTAATTTATAGTAATACACGTAAAACTGGTTGCTTTTCTTTTTCAGCTGGAATCGATTGCCGGCAGAGCTTATAAATTACGTAGTAGTAAAAACTTCTAGCAATTCTTCTCTATTCTATCCCAATTATCGACAATGATTTCAACGTTTATGTCGATGTCAATCAGGAAGATTGGTCAATCAATTAATTTTGATCGCAATGCTTTTTAATCACTATTAAATATAAATCCGGCTCAAGTGGATAAAGAAATTGATGAAGCATAAATAGGAAGATACTCCACAGACGATACCACTTAACTATAGGCGCCCAACTATCATCACTTGATTAACTAAATTCTTTAGTTATTTACATTTGCAAGTTAATATCAAAATATCGTAGTACAATAGAAGTAAACTATTATTACCTAATAGGTAATAAATATGTAAATAAAATCAAAAATTCAAATGTACTTAATCCTTTGTATTTTGTTAGTAATGATCATTATTATTGCAACAGTAGCTTATTATTCTTTCATTTTTATTAGCGGTTTAACATCCAGATAAATGAGAAACTTTTTTATCGAACGGATATATTTTAATATCGATAGTTTCTATTAAAATATATATAGAAAAGGTGTTCAAATATCGCTGCATTAGGCCTTTTTTAAAAGTTCCAAATTAAAAAATATGGTTTAAATTAATTCAGAATTAGCAATTATTGTTTCATGAAATTAAAATGTTACAATGTTGGATTGGATCAATATAATCAATTAATTAATATTTGATATGTGCAAAAATGTTTTTTAAAAAATTATTAAAAATTTCTCAAGTTGATATATTACATAAATTTGAATTTCGAAAAAACATCAGAATCGAACAAAATATATTTTTAAGATTGTCGAACTTTTCTTTAAAATAAGAAAATTATATTTCTAACGTTTGCGAAGTTACCACGATTTTCCAAGAAATGCTCGGCGGTTGCACTTCTCGGAATTTCGGAAAGCCGCGAGTCCTCTTCCACTTTTTGCAGAGGGCCCGATCGCCACGACGCCACGGCTCGGCACCAGTGCAGCTGCATCTATGTAATATCCGCGTAACTTCCCCAATAGAAACGGCAACAGCGCCAACGCGGATTTGCGTATGTACAACGGCTTGGGTTCAGATTCATATTGGAACGCATGAAATAATATAGTTACATCAATCATAGTTCTTTATACGTGGCTCAAATTTGCCGTTCTCACGTTTGGTTAATAATTTATACTGATTTTCACTTTATACCTTATTCTTATATAAATATGAGCAGTAAGTTCTTTATTCTAATGAAAAACTTGTGAACGCAAATAAACATTAGTGGACAAGTGGATATCGATACTGAATGTTTCTTTACACACGATGACATCTACAGAAATAAATATGCTACTCGTGCCGATTCATCTCCAATCAGATGTAGAACATGTAATGTATTATTAAGAGCTAAAATTTTTGTTCGTATAAATATCTCCCAGGAAATATTTCAAAACTTAATAATAATTGGGATTTATTAAAAATCTAATTCAAAGTAGAGAGAAATATTTAATTCATTACTCATATTTACCCTCCTGAAAAGTTCATTTGTAACGATTATAGTTTTATTCTATCTTAAAGAGAAATGAACTGTTGAACAGTGCAAGACTTTGTGTAAGACAAGACAGTGCAAGACAAATCTCAAAATATTGTTCGACTAGCTATATTTATTTATTACATCATAGCATAGTATTAAACCACGTAGACTTGAACTGGTAAATTTTAACAATAATACATTAACAACGTGGAATTCTTCATATTACAAAAACCTATGTTTTGTATTCATTTGTTTTCTTGTATAGGCCCGTAGCTATAGATAAAAGAAATAAAACAGCACTGAAGAAATTCATTAATTCCTTGTCCCCCCCCCCTTCCCAAACGATTTGGTGCTTACACGCGGTCGTCTGTTACCAAGTATCTAATGGTTTAAGAAATCAAGAGCTATGTTGCGAACTTCGCCAATGCTCCCGCGGGAGTCGACGGAAACAGAAAGCAACTAGAAACGAATTTATTCTCTTTTTTCCGGTGTACTCGAACATGACTGCACTTGATCGATGTTTCTGGCAATTTCTACTTTCCAAGTAAGATTCGGTAAGATTACTGTAAGATACGAAAATGCAAGTAATCCTTCTTCATCCACCAAGTCCTATAGCTAATTAATTCTTATATTCTTTTTCAACTCGTCGTTTTATAACAGCAAGCGTAGTTTCAGAAATTTCCTCGCAGCACTGTTTAATGTATAAATTTACTAAATAAGAATTAAAAATTGTACTTATGTCGACTGTCCTGAATTAAATTAATAAATATTTTTATCGGTCTTACAGTCTTTATATAAGGAGAGTCTGACTGTCATTGTTAGCTAATATATTATATTATAAGGACTGTGCGACCGGTAAAAATATTTATTAATTTAATTTACTAAATAATTAAGATAAAATTTACAATTGTCATAACCCTGCCTTTATTTTCTTTTCAAACGCCTCAAATAAGTTCATCGAGCAACTATACAACACGGGAGCCTTGCCACTGCATTCCCGCCATGTCTCGCCTATATATAAGTGCATAATCACGCAATTCGCGTTTAATTAGTCTCGCAATTATCAAGAGCACTCTAATTTTCGAGGCGCGCGTCATCGGCCTCTCCCGGGCCGCCAGCATCCGATGCCAGACGAGCTCCGACCTCTGCCATCCCCCGTTCGTCCTTCACGACTCTTTGTTTGCCCTCATCCGCGCCAAGAGTCGGTTGAACGAGTCATTTGGCAAATCCCACTAAAGTTATACGTCGGCTCTCGCGCCCGCGGCCATTTCGTCCTAAACGCGGTCGCATCGCGCTCCCATCACAGGTGCAAGCTGGCTCATCCATCAGGGAAGGAGGGGTGCGGGCGGCATCTCTCGAAATCCGTAAATCCGGCTTTTCGAAGCCTTACGTACGAGCGGACGCGCGAGCACGGCCCCCTTCTCTTCTTGGCCGATACATTTTTCTCGCACGTTAAATAAGCATGCATGTGTGTGCGCTGAGTGTAGGGTCCCCTCGGAAATTTCGCGCTGCAGCTCCGATATATTATCGCTTTTATGGATTCTTCCTATCCATCCTCTATACGGGTCTCTGTGTGTCTCTGTGTGTGGGTGTGTGTCTTGTCGCCGAGCGTTCATTATTCATACAGGGTCGAATTCCCAAAAGCTGCTTATCAAAATCCCGTGAGATGATTCTTTCTTCGGTTTTTCTTTTTCTGCCTTTTCTTTTTATTTTTATTATTTTCAGGACAAGAACTGGTAGAAGATGCGGGCTGAAATTAATTATTGAGAAGACAGATAGGACAGAACTTTACTATATCGAGTCTTTGTTGTCCTTTGATGTATGATCTTTTTTGCAAGTAAATCTGATATTGAGTTTCTTAGAAAGGCTGGCGGATATTTTTTACTTAATCACATATTTTTTTTAATTATTTGATAAAGAACGATCGACTCTCGAGCATAGCGGATTAATTTTTGGGATTTTGAATGGAAAAATCTTTGTACTTTTACAGATAAGATTAAAAAGATAAATTTTCGTTGAAAGATCATATAAAAAATTTTTTTTATCATTTCAATGCAATGTATATATATATATATATATATATATATATATATATATATATAGTTATACCAATTAAAATACTCAATGAATTCGATAAAGATAGAAGTAAAGAAGTTTTTCTGGCAGATTTATTGTTAAGGTTTAATATTGGAGAATTATTTTTTTTTTTGCTATTTCTGAAAGAACACTTAAAAAAATATCTGTTATTAAGTAAATATTTTTTTGTTTTGTGCCAAATAAATTTTTTTTCTAAAAGTATCTTCTGCGATAAAGGAAGTATTTACTTAATGCAAGACGAGTTCACATAAATCTAATAAACTTCGTAGTATTAAATCTAATGAATATTTTCTTAATTTAAGAAAATGATTTATTTGGCACAAAACAAGTAAATATTTACCTGATATCAGAAACATTTTTTCCAATGTATAATTAGAATCAATATCAACTCTTACTCGTCTTTATAAATTCAAGTATAAATACATTTTTTTCAGATTTCTAAGCTTAATGTAGAAGTGAAGGAAAACTATATAAGTCTTCCAGGTTTTAGATTAATCGGTGGTTCCTATATTCAATGAGTAACATTTGAGATTTAGATGCAATTTTTATTAATGTTTAACAGTCAAAATTAATAATAAAGACAAAAATGGAAGTTGTAAATATCCAATTGAAATAAATGGCATGCAAGGTAAAAGTCGTTAAATTGTATTATCTTGCATAAACAACGGATTAATATATATTTTCTTGATATTTGATGTGCCTATATTTATATTCGAAAATACTAGTGCCAATCGGCGCAGACCGAAAATTACACACGGATCACCGAATGTCTTGTCCCTGGCTGTACAACAAATATCTATACGATAACTGTTTGCAATATTTTACTAACACAATCGCAGAAATCCATCCACTTTACAGATTTGTATTTTCAAAATTCTGTATACAAATTTAAATCTTTTGATTCCAATCCATGCAAATAATCTCTACATATATTAGGTGCATTAATATGTACATAATAATACTAAATTTATGCGCCCATTTCTTTTTATGCAAAATCTATAATTATCGTCCTATCAGAGCTACGTTTATTAAACAGAAAATCGCATTGAATTCAAGGTTATTTTAAAAGCACATAATAGAAGTCATAAAACGGGTGTACATAACATTGCAAAATAAACAATTCCATTTACGAATTAGACGATAACGCTTAAAGTCATCGGACGATACTATTGGCGAACCATTTTACGCGGCCGTTCTCCGAATCTCATAGTACAGTTTCACCCGCAATGCGCTTTTCGTCTTTATTTTCTCGCCTGAATGCTTCGATAAACATTTATCGTCGCACAATAAAGCTTGCATTGCAATGGATCGATAAATGTCGATTCGGTGTGTGCATGTGTGTGTGTGTGTGTACGTGCCCAAAGAAAGACGACGAGTGTTAAATAAAAATGGATAAAAGGTGCAGCGAAAGGGAGGTAGCGATTGGGCAGGCGTCTCGGTTGTTTTTTCAGCGCCGCAACTCTCGCCTTCCTTTTTTCTGCACGTATGCGGGCAAATTCCACGCGCTCATAATCTGGCAGCCAGCCGGAAGGGGGAAATAGCATTATTGCTAATGCAGCTCCGCCATCGACTCCCCCCCCCCCCTAGAAACGGCGCAGAACAACGCAGCGCGGCACTGCGATTCTATACTACTGCGTTCCTATATGTGCACTCTCTCTTTCGTATACTTTTTTCTTTTGCGTGCGCGCCTCGTTTTCATTATAATACTTATCTCAGTGGTGTATGGCACTCGGCGCTCTCCCGCGGCCTCGTTCTAAAGGACGATAAACTACCGGGAGTTTTACCTTCCACCCCCGCTTTTGTGTGTGTGTGTGTGTGTGTGTGTGTGTGTGTGTGTGCGTGTGCGTGTGCGTGCGCGCGCGTGTGTGTGTGTGTGTGTGTGTGTGTGTGTGTGTTGTATATATTACATGCAGAAATTGTATATGAATATTCTCACGAGAGACCGAGTTTAGAGAGAGAAAGAGAGAGACATACGTCGAGTATACGAAGAGAGGAAAGTACGCCGCGGGGACTCGCAGCTAAATGTCGCGAAGAATTGTCTTTATATTATGTGTTTATGCCGCGTGCCCTCGGGCCTATTTCTCTATACATTTCTTCCGCGAGAATGACGGATTATTTGCATGCGGAAAGATTTATACAGTCGTCACCACCGCCGTGGGAATGTGGCTAGTGCGAGACATTCTTTGCCTCGTTTTTGTTTTTTCGAGCGTGATGTAGCGCGGAATTATAGCGTTTCGGGATTTATTTATTACAATATGCGCTTTCAACTCGATTCTTTTATATTATATAAATGTTTTTTCTTATCTACTTCATGTAGAGAATTGAATTAGATTAAAAAATTGAAAAGTTATTATATAAAATCTCTCACGAAATACGTATGCCCAAAAACCGCGGGTGCTGTATTATATAGTATGTGTCACATATGTATTATACATTATGTATAATATGCTGTAATATATAATAATTTAAAGTTTATAATGAATTTTTTAAATAGTTGAAGAAAATGAAGATATCCTATTAGTTTGGGAAGACGTAATGATCGAAAGCAACATTAAAAGACTTAAAATAATAAAAGAGTGCTGTATACTATACTCAATCTATTGAATGTATATTACAATCTACAGAAGATTAGGCGTAGTAAAGGTGAATTTGAGGTGCGTATAAAGAACTATGATTGATGTAACTATATTATTTCATGCGTTCCAATATGAATCTGAACCCAAGCCGTTGTACATACGCAAATCCGCGTTGGCGCTGTTGCCGTTTCTATTGGGGAAGTTACGCGGATATTACATAGATGCAGCTGCACTGGTGCCGAGCCGTGGCGTCGTGGCGATCGGGCCCTCTGCAAAAAGTGGAAGAGGACTCGCGGCTTTCCGAAATTCCGAGAAGTGCAACCGCCGAGCATTTCTTGGAAAATCGTCATAAATTCACAGTTTTAATTTTATAGTTATTAGTTTATTTTACAGTATTTATAAAAAGACATAATAGTATCACATTTGAATATGTGTGATATATATTTTAATATAAATTATCGATATTAAATTATATACGTTCGACAACTTGAAACTGCTAATGAAAACGAAAGAATAATAAGCTATTGTTGCAATTATAATGATAATTACTAAAAAAATGCAAAGGGAATAAGTATATTACATATAAATTTTTTACTTTATTTATATGTCTAATACCTGTTAAGTAATATTAGTTTACTTCTATTTTACTAAGATATTTGGATATTAACTTTCAAATGTAAATAACTTTTATTCTAAAAAATTGAGTTAATATTAAATAAAACTTAATTAATTAACCATATTATGAAATTTTATTAAAATTTGATTGGTGAAATCCAATGTACTCGAACATGTATCAGAAAGCATTTGACCTTTGAATATACTTGCAGAAGGAATGGATTTAAAATGAGGATTGAGATTTTTTTTAGAAAAAAGAGGTAGAAAAAGATTATTTAAACACAAAAACTCTTATAGTTATATATATATACTGCAGAGCCAGTGGTATGTGATATAAAAGCACTGCCAGTATACACGCTACAAACAACTTCATAGCACAACAATATATATAGATATTTCGATTATACAAACGTATTGATAAGAAAGAAATAATCCATGACAGTCCACTAAAATGCATTCAGAAGCGGACAAGACAGCATATATCAATAAAAAAAGTGAAAATTAAATTTAATGAAAATAAGAAAAGCAAGTTTTAAAAAAAGTTCTAAAAAAAGCCCCCGAACTCAAAAGAGAACTTATTGTAAACCCAATGTATTTGAAAATAGTCTTTCTATTCTAAATCTTTAGTTGTCTCTAATCTCTGGACACGCACACTCACACGTACACACACACGTTCATAGCGACTGCTATGAATTCATTATACATTTATGTAAAATTGACAGCTCTTCATAACTTCATTTCAAACTCATCAGTAATCCCATCAGCTCCATAAGCTGGGATTTAACGTTAACGCGACGCCAATTGGTATATGTTCGATCCTGAAAAGAGAATATATAATTATACGTTATACACATATGTGCGTTATACGCACATGTATATATATAAGCTCGAATTAGAATTGCGTTTTGTTGAGATTTTCATATAAAATCATAATGTCTCGTTACTCAATGTAGAAACGTACAGAATAGTGAATGTCGCCATATATTGATAATGGACGTTTTATTGAAAACAAATTGGAGTAAAAAAGCAAACTTCAATCAATTTCAATAAAATTAATTAACACATTTAATAGTGAAAATGATCCGTGAAGTAACATAACTAAGCTGAGTAAATTAAAAAAGCTACTTAAATTTACATATAAATTAGAACAGCATATAATCTTCAAATTTCAATATAAGACTCTATAGTATTTTCATATCTTAAGTTTAAAATGTAATCACCCTGGAAAAAAGACAATTATAAAAAGAACACATCAAAGCTCAAATAAGCCCTGCAAGCGTTCAGGAAAATTGACTGCGATAAACACTATGTATATATATATTATATATATGCATATCCACCGTCCACCGTCTAACCAGATCAAACTAATAAGTCCGAAACGATGGGGAGCTCCCCTGTGTATTTATATATATACTGGAAAAAACGGAAAAAGAGTGGAAGAGAGGGGAAGCGTTTCTAATTTTCGAGAGGCCGAAGCCCGCGCGAGGAAATATACGTGGGAGAAAATAGAAAATTGTCTGACCAAAGGATTTCATATATATATATATATATATATATATATATATATATATATATATATATATATATATATATATATAGACGAACAAGTACGGTCATATCCTCTCGGCCGCTAAAAGTAGTCTCCGAGGGCGCAACGATCTAACTTACGGAGTCTTGACGCGGTGTCACATCTTCGGCGATTTCGAAAGCGTGTATATATATATATATATATATATATATATATATATATATATATATAAAAGAAGGGGGGAGCTCTGAAACCAATGCTCCAATGCTCCTGCGAGCAATTATACGCACACCAAGACACTTTTTTTTCCTTCTTTCTTTCTTTTCTTGAGCCTGTAAAAATGTTTGTACGTATGTATGCGTGTATATATATATATATATATATATATATATATATATATATATATATATATATATGTATAACAATGCAAGTGCGAGGCAGACACGGCGGATTTCTGTTCGGTTGCACGGTGCGGTTCTCGATTTTCGGAGGAGCGGAGAAACATGTGTGTGTGTGTGTGTATAAATGACGACCACGTGGCCGAGAAAAGCCCTCGAGGGCTGTTGCCCCCGGCAGCTCCGACAGAGGGACTCTTGAGAGGATGCGACCCCTTCTCCACAGACTCTCGGGGAATATGGATGAAAGCGACCGCATGACCCGCGAGAGAGGGGGGAGGCGGAGTTGATAGCAGGGGTGGCACTAGCGTGGTCATATATAAGTATATAGATAGTTACAATTTTTTCTTCATTAAAGAAAAGAGCGAGAGAGAGGAGGTGAGGAAGAGAAACGTTGTGGTTGAGAGAAAATGTGATTGAACTTGAAAAAAGTAATCAAAGTTGAGTTTATGAAAAAAATTAATGTGCTTCTATTTATTGATAAATTTAGTAATAGTGTAACGATTTAGGAACAGTAATAATTAAACTTATTTTTAAATAAAACATTATCAAGTAGCTTTTATTGACAGTGTAATATTTTCTAAAAAATATGTAATAAAGAATTTTGAACGATTCGTTTTTGGAATTTTCATCTCGACAATTAATTTAAACATCTTTTCATGAAATTTCCTAGTTCCAGAGAATCTTCATACACCTAAAATTACACTATTTTTCATGTTACTGATGCGTCCCGCTGGTGGCTTAGGACCAAACTTATAATGTGAACTCTTCTCATTTTATTAAAATTATTGTCATTTTATTTTTTTCACATAAAAATTTTTTTCTGTCTTCCCGGTTATAATATATAATTTTTATAATATGATTCAAGTGTTAAACAAATTTTTTTATATTACAAAATTGATTTTAAACGAATAAAAACATTTTATTTTAGTTGCAACGTCTGGTACATTCCATTAATTTTACCCCGTTTCAAGACAAACTGTAACAACTAATAGATACTTTTTTTCAATTTAACTTATATGATTTAGCATTGTATGAATGTCACGATACATGTTTCAGTTTCGCACTCACAATAATGAGAGAAATTTAATTTATGAATGAAACTATTTGGCAATTGTAAGAGTAATTCGTAAAAAGAGAAAAAAAAATCAATGCCTAATGCATGTAATATAGATAAGCAAACCGGCTAATGTCGAGGTCGTAAAAAAGATACCGTAGAAGACACTTTGCACACGAAATTATGTTGAAATAAAATCGCAGTATCTGCCAGGAGTATGAAAGCATTATCCCATTCTAGCACAATTTTTAATAAAATTTAATATCAAATAAAAAATTTTTATACACTGTTTTACGCTTATTCGTATCATGCTATCTATTCAAACTGTTGACTTATAAATCATTCTAAAAAACAATCATTCTCAACGTTATTCAATACATTAGCTAATGATTTATTGAATCTTTAGAATGGTCAGTAAATAGTGCGCTTACTCATCATAATTGGCCAATCATTTATTTGTTAAACTATTTAAAAATTAAGTTTTTTGTACTGTTCTGTGTTTCTGTTTTCTTAGAAGGTAATTTAAGTTTTTTTATGATATTAAAACTGTGCTGATTCATATAAAATAAAGTGAAAAATCTTTTCCTAATAATTGGTGCAGTTTATTTTTGGAAAAGAGTAAAAAAAAATTATGAAGTGGATCGAACTATCGACAAAAAAATTTTAAATAACACTTTTAATATATTTCTATTCAATTAAACTTATTTTTATGAAAAAATGAGGAATTTATGAACTTTTTACGAGCTGAGCAGATATAAATAAAAAATAAAAAAAGGAAAATCAAAATTCTAATAGTTATAATTTAAATATAATAGAACGTAAGAGAACTACGCATAAATCCTGGATACCTTTATTAGTCCATACACGGTAACACAAATAAAATTAAATTCTTTTCAACTGCTTTTCATAATTTATCCTTTATCTGATATTCTTACTACTTCCAAATAAGTCTAGAGCTGAACTTATACGTATTAGTTATGGTGATTTCGATTTTATTTATTTATATGTTTTGCGCTTGTGATAGTCAATAATTTTTGTATTTTATTAGATCATAAATGACTTTTTCAGCTCAGAAATTATTTTATAAAATCTGTTTTTTTACATTATTGTTATATCAAAAAGAAATTAAATAAATATTATTAAAAATTGCATTAAAACATTCTATAAATTATGGGATTTCGTTTTTTAATGAGTATGAAAAGTATGAAAAGAAAATAATGCGAGGCAATAGTTCTGAATGCTGATAAATGAAATAATAACAGTATTAAATATAAGAAACAAAAATAATCAGAAATAATACTTTTTCAGAATCATTTAAACAATTTTGTGAACGACTCTTTCACAATTTCATAAAAAACGATCTTATGACGTTCTCATTCACGTGACAATAAATGTACGAAAAAATTTCATTAGCCGCGAAGAATTGCGCGCACATCTCGGCCGTTCATTCTCTCCTCTCGAAAACTTATCTAATTAATTTCTGCTCCGTCTTTGCCGTGGCGACTGCAATACGTCTTCCGATCTGTTTTCTCGTGTCCCTCGGAACCCCGTGAAACTTTTCCTGCCCCCTCCCTGCTCGCGGACCACCCAACTCCTACAGTCGACTATGGAATTATTGCCCTCGATGCAGTGGAGAAAAAGGGAGCTCGATGCACATTTCCGCCCGAGCGAGAATTCGCACAGAAACCCACACACAAGCGGACGCACAAACGCACACACAGTGCAGCGATACATCCGATGGAATAAGACAAACTGTCAAAGATGTCGTGTTCTTTCTCGCTCGTAAAGGTCTCCGCGTTCTCTGTTGTTCACCCTCACACCCCATCCTTCTTCACTGAGTCGAAGATAACCGGAAGCTCGCTCTCGCAAAGTTTTATCTCTGACCGAGCAAGAATCAAGAAGACTATCTAGGGGATCCGAAAAAAGCAGAGAAAGATAGAGACAGAGAATGTATATAGAACATGGAAAAAACCACCGTCCGTGTTGTAGGATACCCAGCGCGTCTGGGCTCGTGCGGGGCAAGGAACACCCCCATCCCGTACGCGGAAACAATAGCTCGGGCGCGCTATTCTTCAACCCCCCCCCCCAAAAAAACAAAAATTGAATCAGACAATTCGGAAAGAGCTCCTGTTTTTAGCAGGATTGAGTTAGGTGGAAGAATGCTGCACGGCGTGGCGGAGGGATAGGGGATAGAGTGGAGGAGGGAAGTCGAGGGTTCGAACATTCGCCTATTCAATCTCTGCGTCGCGTTGCGCGCGACTGCTCGGTGACGTATACGCAGAGAGACAGTACGACTTTTGTCGAGGGTGTGGGAGATGTTATTTTTCTGAGCCAGCTTCTTTTGATGTCCTAATGAAATCCTTGATGGGAACTGGCGGGAGATTATATACGAGAACGCGAGTGTTTGGGCTTTGTTAACCCAGAGTCGGTCGAAGGCTGGCATATACGTATTATATATAGTTGTGGGAAGACAATTTTTCTCGTCGAATTCGCGTTCACGAACTCAGCGCAATATGCGTGCGAAACGAAAAATGCTACTTTATATTTGAAGATGCTATTGTGGGTTTGCCGATGTAAATAAATTGGTATAAGCGTTTGCAATTTTTGTCTGGCGGAGAGGAAAAGCTGCCTTCTTTGGTAAAAGATCATTTCATGCGATTCTTTTCTGAAGCACCAAAAAGAAATATCTCGCGTATACAGTCCAAGGTAAAGTAGTTGAACGTGCAAAAAATGAAATCGTAATACTCGAATAACAGCAGAAAAAATATACAAAATATGCACATTTCAGAATAATGAAAAATATTAATTAATTAGCTACTTAATTATAGTAACAGATCGAACATGTGAAACAAAATTGTTCCAATAACATTAATTAAATTACTTTTGCAATCACTCTGTACTGATCCTATGGCACATGCAATACAGTATCCATATAAATAAAGTTCAATCGGCATTATATTTTTCTGTATCATCATGACGTTTTTAATATACTAATTAACAATATACATATCACTTATTTCTTATTAAAAACCAGATAATATAAATAATAAAATTATAATCAATATAATTAATTTTTTTAATGACTGTTATAATTCATTCTTGAGAAGTTAGACGGCCAATTATAAATTCTATTTCTTTAACTTGACTTTTATACTCACATGACAAGGCTAGTAGCTTAGAAGTCTTTTCATTGTTACCGAATCTCATTCTGTGAAATCAGAAAACAATCGGCCCCTTATTTTTCAACATTATTTTTCCCTGCGTGAAAACATCCTCTCTGATTCTTCTGGTCTCCCGTAAAGGAGATCTTATGGTAAGGACGAGGTGCAGTCATTTGTGTCGAAAAGATCTCGGGTGGCGAGGTCAGTAGGATTAAGGAAATAGCGGTTATTGTCGCTGATCGTTAGACCATTACCCTAGATATTTGCTGATAAGTTAGATGAATGAAAGAACAAGCAAACAATGAATCGCTTAAATCTTAAGTTTCCGAAACCCAATAGTATTGTATGAACAGTGTATTCCTCAGAGTAGTAGCACAGTGCTACAAATGCTCCAGGTGCAAATTTTGTAAAAATAAATCACTTGAATTCAACAGTTATAGTTCTGTTAAGATGGACACTTATGGCATTAAAGAATGATGTAGAAGTAGGGGATCATTGCAGATTTATACAAAATGATAATCGTAGCTAGCTACATCTTTTCACCATCGTTCTGATAGAGTTCCAATATCTTGACAATGGAAGTATTAGTGGTTTGAGCTTATGCGTGAATTATGCCGACTATGTGTCATAGAGTGGAACTAATAATAATTGAATGACGCAATACTTAGAGGGTATGGAAGGTAGTGTACGATATCATATTTAAAAATTTCTAAGTAGGTTTTAACAGATTTAACAACACAAAATCCAATGATTTAGAATTGTAACTCTACTCCCATTGCTTCAATTATATTTCATAATATTTCACAGTGATGCGTTTTGTAATACATTATAAAACTACCTAGCAGGTACCAAAAAAAAAATTTAATATTCACAATCTGAATATTCAATCGACTCTACGACTCAGCTTTATGACGACAAAGTATCAAATGTTTTTATCCTACGTCACAATGCAGATTTTACATTGTCTATACACTATGTAGAATCCCAATTTTATTAATTTCATTAATTTATCATCTTCGTTTGACTTTCGATATGTTTAAGTACGATAACTAAATAATGTTTTAGTTTTTAGCTATATTGAGATGATTTTCACAATTTGTGAAATTATTTTCTAAATTGGTTTCATAAAGCCTCTGAATATAGCAGAAAAAACAGGATTAGAACACTACAGATGTAACATGGTTTCAGTTTGGATGCACCATTTTAATTATTAAATCTTACTGAATGAATCATTTATTGTATAAGCTATTTTATAATTAACAGTTTACAAACCTTGCAACAAATTAATTTCTCACTATTGAGTTTTTCAATGGCTTCCAAATGTATTATATTTAAACTGAAGGAAAAAAGATTTTGAAAAATATTTTATTACCGAATTTTATCTCCCATGAGTATATAACTTTATCAACCACGTAATAAATCGACAATCCTCGATTACTATTGTACTAGTAGCCAATGAAGTATAAATTTGAAAAAAAAATTTCAACGAAACACGAGTCAACAAATAGAAGAGTAACGAGGCAAAGTTCCGCAGAGCTTAATTAACGAAATTCAAGCCGATATATCGAATTGTTTCGGGCTACAGAGTCCGGAGGGAAAAAAATTACACCCGATTCGCGGACGGAATTTGAAGGGAGCTGGGCTCGCAGACGGGAGGGCCCGCGGCGAGCGCTCGTTTATACCAGGGAATGAGGAATATCGGCTGGAAATTAACTTGAAAGCTCGTGGAATCGACTACTGGGATGGGGGTAGCAGAGGAGGAGGTATTTAAAGGGAACTGCACGCTCTCGAAGCCTGCACTCAATGCACGCTTCGAAAAGAAATACAGACTGCTACTCGAGAGCAGAGCAACGTCCCGCGCCAGGACAACGCGCATGCGGAACGGACGGAGATGCTAGAGACAGGGAATGGGCGGACCCTCGATAAGGGAAGGAAGAAAAAAGAATTGGGATCGGACGAAGGGCAGAGGGAGCCAGAGAGAGAGGAGAAAGCTTTCTTTTCAATTTTCTGCTCTTCTCTATTTCTCTATTTTATCTATTGATGAAAAGTATAGACGACTGGTTATAGCACAAGATTTACTCATTATAACAATTAACCTTTTATACGGAAATCTTTACATCGCTTATTTATAAATCTGTGCCTTTGTGCGAAAATTTTCCAGAATATTCTGACAACTTCTTGAAAGTATTAGACATTTTTAACGTGCTCTATAGTAATGATAAGATTAGGAAAACTAATTTTAAAGTATATTTTTTGTTAAACTCATGAAAAAATTTTGTAATAGTAATGGACTTTTTGTCGATATTACGGTAGTTTATACACTACAGGTGAAGATATCGTTATTTACAATAGATGCTATTTAAATTGAGGATATATATATCAGCGTCAAGGACAATACACTATATATAATTTAACACTCTGTAGAATGTCCTGCATTTTTTCAAATGACCAATGGGGCATATTATTTGTAGCACTCATAAATATATACATATTACATGGTTAAAGTTCATGAATTATTTTAACGTTATTAATTTACAAAATTAGTAAATTATTAACGTTGGAAAAATTTAACAGCATTACGATGCAAAATAAATTATAGAATTGTCTTTAAATCTCTTCATCATAATTAACTAACGTTTATCATTAAAATGACTAATAATAATAATTTTGTTCTTTCTTCTCTTACGTATTGAATAGTATATAAATGATTGAAAATATATAATTTAATAATAATAATAAATTAATAATAATAATTTAGTTCTTTCTTTGCATACGTATTGAATACTATATAAATTATTAAAAATATATAATTTTTTTGAAAAAATACTGTAATTAATATATATAAACGGTATTATTAACTAAAAAATTGTCATTGTCAACAATATATCTGAAAGCAGTAAGTTCAGAAGAATGAAAAAATGAACTGTAAGAAAAAAATTCAATCTTCATTGTCACTGTTACGAGTGAAAAAAAAACTATCGGTAGAAATAAAGAAACTCGTCCGAAAAGATAGCTTTCTGTTTGACGTTACAGATAATTGACTCGAATCACAAGATGAACGTCGTTCGAAAGCCAGCCGTGAATTACGGTGATTCGTTTTCCACGTGCCATTTGACGGATTTGTACTTTTTATCTTCTTAACCTACAGCATTTAACTCCTAAACTTTCTTGAAACGAGTTTAACTTTGCCTGCTATATCATTCAAATACTCTTTGAATTTATTACTTTTCCACTTACCATTGGCAATTTCTACGTATTTTTTTTTTCATTATTCTTCTCTAAGAACTTTTTATATATTAGTATGTCAGTACGAAAGAATTAATTTACTATTGAAATGTAGTTTTAAATATTTTTAAATTGTCATAATTGTTCATGTATGTAAAATTGTTCTAACTTCGTTTTCAATGATATTTGACATTCTAAGTATATTTTTATAAAAAATATGATAAGCTACATCAGTGTAGCCGAATGCTAAAAAATTAAACATATGCGGATTTTTCAATGTTTTTGTTATACAATTAGAATTAAAATAACTTTCCGGATTAACGAACTCCGACGAACGAGGCATACGACGCGCTTGTTTTCGACCGAAAACTGCTCAAAATCAAAGTTGGAACAGTGCTCCATTTAATCGCGTCTGCCCGGAGAGCAAGGCTCGTCGCCCCCCTCCCCATTACTCGTCTACGCCCGGTATTCCTGGCTTGCTTTTGCGCCCAAACGAGGGAAGCCCTTTGGGAGCGAGACACAGAGACGCAGTCAATATGTGCGAGAATTCGAATAGCACACGGGGAGAGAGAGAGAGAGAGAGAGAGAGAGAGAGAGAGTGAGTGAGCGGGTAGAGGGGAGGGGAGAGAGGGTCAGAGCGAAAGATAGAGATTTAGGGCCCGGAGACCAAACGAGATTAATCGCTTCCGTTTCCGTAATCGGATTAAGGCGGAGAGTCGCCGGTGTGTGTATGCAGGCCTGGAATTACAGGCATATGGTTAGCCGCTAATCTCGATTTTGCAACGCAACTTACATCTGTCTGCACAGCCCCTCGCGCATCCCATGCTACGCTCGTATTGTTGGAAAAATTTAAACAACGCTTAGAGATGTACCGGGATGTACCCAGCTGAAAAGTATAGCCAAGAACTATCGAATAGAATGCCATCGCAAAGAATTCAGTCACATTATACTTTAGTGTAATATGTATCAGTATGCACGAACATTAAAAAATTTAATTATAAGATTTAATTTTTACACATCTATTTGCTGGAAAAAATTCTAACATATCTAATGGTTTGCAGGATTAATTGAACATTTTTTCCAATAGCATGCTGTTCAAATATTGCTCTCATAATGACGTAAAATCCAACTAGAGAGTGTTTATATACGTATTTCGCAAAAACAAATGGTAAGGCAGTAATAAAAATCGAATATATTTTTTTAGTATAATTTGTTTTGTAAAGCATTAATATTGTTATATATTTATTTTAAAATAATTATAATTTTATGTTAAATTAAAATGACGACAAATCCTCATTTGACTGCTGTTTACAGAATTATTGAGATTGCATCATCGGATAATATTTTGATTTGAAGATTTTATATTTTTATTTTCAATTTGATTAGTATATCGACAAATGTTAACAAAATATTTATTTGACAAGTTGACTTTGTCAAAAGGAAATTATCGTACTAAAATACTTATATCACTGATGGCATTGGCTCTCAAAGGTCCAGGGAGTCGTACCACTCTGCATTAAGTGCTAAGGAGATTTATGGAGGGGTTTTGGTCCAAGTCTAATCTAGGCTGATTAAAGATAATTCTATTAATTAAAAGCTATTTCAGAGCGATTGCTGCAAAGAAAAATCAAATCTCTTCGTTTTCTACAAAATTTGTAAGTAATAAAATATTTTTCTAACATATATCATTATAATCCTATCCTAAAAGTTTCCTTAAATATAGGAACCGCAGAACACTCACTGGTGGAGATGATACAAATACCAACGAGCAAACAATTAAAATAATAACTATAAGCCATGTTTTAAGAATTTTTACTACAAAAATACACAAATACTATAATTTAATACAAAAATACTATATTTCTTTTAAAAGGTCAAAAAGAATCTAATAAAGTGGAGAATTTACGAAATTACGAAATTCAATAAATTTGAGAACTTTATGAAAAAAACTCAATATTATTAATTTGAAAAAATCTTGATAGTAACATTCTTTTTTCCTTAGAACGGGAGCACCAAATGTGTTCGTTTTGGGAAAAAGCGCGATAGATACAAATTATATCTTAATTATTCTACTAAACCTCCACCATTTGCCTCATCATCGATCCAGTGAATAAAACGGCGTTCTAAATCACGAAAGGTGACGACAAATAAATATTGGTTTCAATAATCGCAAGGTTCGCAGTAAGATCGCTAGAAGAACGCAGAAGGCAAGTATAGATTGAAGACGCGTGTAAGAGCGCGCAGCAGCTAAGAGAAGCCAACAGAAGCGAATTAAATTGCTTGAGGTGGTCCTCTAACTGCCATCCTTTAAAAATATATCTCAAAAATAAGGAGAGTCAGAAAAAGCAAAACCATTTTACTCGTCCTCACAAAGTTAGAGAGATTTAGTTTCCCTGGCTTAGAGATAGCTTAATTGAAGAAGCAATTACAAACGGAATTGAAAACTGTAATATGTCAGCGAATCGTAAAAATGACAATAAATCGTTTGCAGGATAAAAATACAATTAATGTAAATAACATTTTAAAAGATTGTATAAAATTGTGTATACAATCTACATGTAACTCATAGTTTTTTATTTATCTTAGAATATAAGTCCATAATTATTATTAACGTTTATTTATTATAAAATGGACTAAACATTTTTTTATAAACTTCTACATGAATGAGTGAAAAATAATGCGTTTAAATTTTATATTATACGTTGAACGAGATAAATCCTCGAAGCACCATATAGCAATATTTTTATTTATTAATATTTACCACAGGGATAATTTATAATAATGTCATTAATGACATTAAAACCTCTTAGGAAAAGCTTTATATATTGCTTATTTATCATTCGATACTGATAAAACAAAAAATAGTGAAAGTGAAAATAATTTAAATTATATATTTTCATATCTAATTATAACTTTAAACCTAATTTTAAAAATAATTCATAGAAGAAGTATATAAAGTAATAACTACTAACAAATAGCGAGCTAAAGGGTACATTATTATTATTTGCATGTTTTAAAGAACTTAAATCTCCAAATAGTAGCTGATTATGGGTTGAGTACCCGCAACTAATATATTATTAATGAAAGAATAAATTTTAATCAAGTAATTGTTATGAAACAGTAATTGGCCAATTGACCAGGAGGATAAAAGATGCACCGATAGTCTAAAATTTGTATCCCAGTAGAACTCTAAAGACCGAACTCTAAGATTATTAATAAAGCAATTTAATTTTATATATACGGGTATAATGCATTCTTTAAGACATCGATATCTTATAATATTTTTATAGAATTCCTCAAAACTGCAACTGCTTGTTAAAATAATTTTAATAAAACAAAGCTTTCTTTAGACAAATGAGGTTGGTTACTTTTAGCTCACATATAATTTGAACGTCCTAGGAAATAATTGGCGTTCTGTCGACCATTGACTGTATAACGATCTAAAGTAATATAATTAAGAAGTTACCTATTGCTTAAAAAATGAATAGCATTCTTAAAAGTTACAAATATGTAGTTAAATAATGTTAATCGAAATTTGTTGGAACGTGTTTTAATATAAAATAAAAGTGACATGGTCATATACTGGTATACGGTTACTCATTAGTATACTCTTGTACAAGTGCATCAGATACGAATAATATTTTATTATATCATTTTTTAATACTGTAATAATTTCAGTAGACTTCAGTGAAGATGGGAGGATTTATATTCTTTGTATAGACGATCTATATAGACGATATAGACGATAGTATAGACGAGTTATACAATTATGATATGAATATTCAAAAATATCGTATACTTATCTAAGATTTATGTATCTGCTATGTCAAACATACTGACAATTCATGCAATGGTTCATTACTTTATATAGCTAAAGTGTATCAATGTAAAGATATTAAAATTTACCTAAAAATTAATATTAAATTTTCCAATAAAATTATTACGTGCTAGATCAATTTGCTTATGATGAAAACTGGTAAAAATATGGAAATCGTGACTTGTTTTTTGAAAGAAAGTATTTTTTTAGACTTACATATTGAGCATATTCGATAATTATGATTGAAATACATATCCTTTGTGAAAGTGAAGAAATATATTTAAAAGTTACTCCGCGTCATGAAGAAATATTATTATAGCGTATAATATAAAATAGCGAATTATGCCATTGTGATTAGAGGAGAATACCTATAATAAAACTAATCAATAATAGTGTTGTCATTGATCGTATAAGCAGTACATAATTTATGTACGGGCAGAACAACGTAGTAATCAACTGCGAACAAATGACCAATGTATCTACAATTACCTAACTCTCTCGGTCGAAATAAGTCAATGCCCGCCCCCCCCTCCCCCTCTCTCTCTTTCCCATTATATATACCCCTTACTTTCCCAAACTGCCCATCCCTCGTATACGTACATACGTACATACATACATCCATATACACATTTAGTACACCCAGCAAAGAAAGCGCGGCCTCGCCACCCTCCATTTCCACGTACATAAATCCCGCGCTATATACTGCCACACACCCCCATATACCTTTATCGCCGGTAATTTTTCGAGCGGCCCACCGCGTATACGCCTCCACGCGCGAGCATCTTGCCTGATCCAGCCGAACCAAACAGCCCCCTCGATATAGCTCCTCGCTCGTCCCTCACGCCCGCCCTATACGTAACAGCGTCGCGCGACGCTCGCCGTGCCAGCTGTGCCACGTGTGCGTGCATATATATGCATACACGGAGATATGGCAGCGAGCAGTGGAATTAGTGCCGGGCCGAGAGAGTCCCGTTAAAGGGCCGAGTTAGACGGGGCTCCGCTCCGACGCGCGATACGATTGGGCGAATTTACGAGCCCGGCGCATCGGATGATCCAGCCGCGCGAAGGGGGCGATAACGGCGGCGGATCGCTATCGTAAAAGTGTCGCAGTTTTAATGCGCGCCGCGGGGCCGCGCCGCGACGTATCATATATATATATATATAATATAGGCCTCGAAAACGGACCGCGCTATGTTATATATTACGACTGCGGACCGATGCGCGGCCCATCGGCCGTTAATGATACTTCTCGCGCCCCTTTCATTTTTATCGCGCCAAGCTTGGCCTCGGTGATCCTGGTGTCGCTGGCAGCCTCGCCTCTCGAGAAAGCGAAATTTTCGCGCGCGGATCGTGAACAGGTCCGAACAATAGGTGGAGGGGGAGGGGACTAGAGGGTCTATAGCCACGTACCTTGTCATTGTTTTCCGCGAGGCTCGGTTTTCCGAGAAAATCCTGATTTTATGATAGCGTCTTTCTAGAGATCATTACAGATTATTTGCCAAAATTATATATCTACTTTATATTAATAATTTTGTTGGGTCAGCTTTATTTTTTTTTATTATTTCTTTACAGTGTTGCATTTTAGCAATGGAACTCATAGAATAAATAATAATAAATAATAATGAATTAATTCGAAAAGATAAGCTTAACAAAAATATATTTATATCCAGTAGAAAAATAAAGCGAAAAAGTTTGAATATTCAGCGAAATAAAATTGAAAATAAAAAAGTTTACATAAGTATGTGATGTATCGCCAGACATAAAATAGAATGTGAAATATAATATTTCTATAGTTTATCGACTATTTTTAACGATTCCAATACCGAATTGCACCTATCAACTAATGTTAGAGAATCGTTTATCTTCTGTAAAATTTTTATTATTTTTGTAACGAGATTTTTTTAATCCAGCACTTTCTATACAATTTTTCATTATTCTAAGAATTTTTGAATCTTTTAAAAATATTTGTTAAATAGGACATTATGGATCTGATATGCTATTATTGCCCATAGAACTCATTAGTACAGAACGATAAAATTTACTTTGAGTGTTTTGAAAGTATTTTTCATAATAGAAATGACGCACAAATGGAAAGAAAATGAACATACGTGCCCAATTCTCCAGTGATGTTTCCCTCTATAAAAAGTTGTAAATGCAGAAGAAATATATTTTAGTAATAATTACAATGATAGATCTTGGAAAAAAGGATACAAATGGCTTCAACATTAGTAAACGATACTGCGGTATTTCTAACTTTATACTAAATTCTGGAGATAGCGACGAACAATTCAAGTAAATTCTATTGGTGGACAGTATTATTATTACTTTCATCGAATTTAATAAAAAATTTTAACAATATTTATATGTTTTTATAACACATTGTATTATGCTTTAATATCATGAATTCCGTTATAATATAACTTTTTTAGTCGTAAAGAAGAAAATATTTCTACGTCAAAATTACTTACAATCCCAATTTTAACAACTAATTTACCATAGCATAGAAATACTTCAAATATTTTCTATATTTGCAACACACACGGATGCGTTAAATACATAACACGCGACCGAGCCTTTGTGAAGTAAAATATCGATCATCTTTTATGGAATTACAGTATCAAGGATTGCATTCAAAACACCTTTATTCAATCTTGATACGCAGAAATGGGAAATATGTGTGTGTGTGTGTGTGTGTGTGTGTGTGTGTGTGTGTGTGTGTGTGTGTGTGTGTGTGTGTGACAATTGCGCGCCTACGTTGCCACGCACGAAACCTATACACGATTTCATTATATTATATCTGCTTCTAGTGCTCCCATTGTCGTGACGCAACTATATCGAATCAACGAGTGTATATATATATATATATATATATATATATATATATATATATATATATATATATATATATATATAGTTGTTCGTGGCGCGCGTTTTGTAATTTAGGTTGAAGTGAATAAAAAATTTATCGCGCAGCACAGTTCCAGTCTATTACCGACGTTATAGGAATTCTATAGGATTGATTTTACGATCAATATCTTTATCTTTCATCATAGGCGTTAAGCTTGACTTTTTCTTATACATCTTATACGTATACACCCTTTAAAACTCCATAAATTATCAGATGTTCGTTTATGATATCTAAGTTAGAAGTTAACAAAACTTTTCATTAAAAATACACAGTAAAATGTTCACATTATACGAATGCTTAATTCTTTTTATATAAGTTAATTATTTTTAGACACAAATTCTGCGCAATAATTGAGAGAATGACAATTGTAAAAATAACCTTGTGTTAAAAACATAAAAATCACACATCTTAATGAACGCACAATTATTTGAACCTAGAAGAAAGATAACTGCAGAGTGGATTTTTCACTCTGACCAGAAACGCTCGAGCGTAATCGAATAAATGTAATTGAAGAGAAATTTAATTAAGAAAAACAACGTCTTTAGTTTTAGGTGTATGAGCATGCCGTTAAATATCCACTGATATTTCGATGGCTGACGCGGGTAAATTCGTTCCCCATATATAGGGAATGTATATAACAAAAGAAACAATAATCTATAAGGAACTCCAAGGGTCGAAGTCGCGTGAGAAAATTCAATTATGTGCTTCCAGAATCCAGATTCCGCGATAAAATTTTTATTTCTCGCACGTGATTCTGCAATATAGCGCACTCAATAATTTATATGGGTCGGATATAACTGCTAAGTGCCGTTTAAGGCCTCTTCTATACGCGTTTAATATAGTTAATTCATCGTTAAAAATTAGATCTATGTTATGTAAAAGTAAATTACTTATGAGATAAAGTTAAGATCCCAATGCTCGAGTAAATTTTGAATAAAATACTTTCGATTAAAATGAACGCAGCGTCTATTAATACAAAAAATTATTGAGTATAACTTAATTTTTCTAAAGTCAATTAGACAGCAGAATAAAAAAAACGAAGCATGTGTAAATACTAATATAAATAATTAAAAATTATAACGAATTATATCGAATTATAGCGAATTATAACGAATGAAATTATATAATAAATAAATACAAAATTATAACGAATGAATACGAATAACGAAAGAAACCGCCTCATTCGGAGCACAAAAGTGAAAAGGTAAGCATAATTTATGGTAGAACTTGATTGCCTAAATTCTTTAGCCTGCGTGTACAGACCTGCTTGCCCTTTACTGCCCTCCTCCCCTCCCGCCCGAGCCGCAAAACAAAAGGGGGAAAAGAAATTGCAATTTTTTTCTGCAGCACAAATCGTGATAAGCTCGCACGTGTCTGTGTGTATGCGCCCCCCGCTCCCCAAGCGGCTCGTCAACAATGTGAATTTTCCTTAAAGTGAAAAAGACGAGTGTCTTTGAAACAAAAGACGCGCGAGGACCGAGACCTACTGAACAAATGGACGCAGAAAGAAGGAAAATGCGGGGCAGAGACAGAGAGTGAAAGAGAAATGAGAGAACAAGAAAATAATCTACGCCAGTTTTGGCGTTGCTATTTCTCCCTGCTTCTGCATTCCAGTATTTATATATATATATATATATATATATATATATATATATATATATATATATATGCGTGTGTGTCCAAAGCCCCACCGAGAGCTTCTCCCGGCTAAACGACGAATGGTCCCACGGCGGAGGCCCCCACGCGTTTATCGCGGATTCGCCGGCGTTTATCGTTGGCGTTCACTTTCTCCGTACTCCTTCCCCGGTTACCTTCATGATGTGTGTGTGTGTGTGTGTGTGTGTGTGTGTGTGTGTGAGTGTGTGTACTGGCCGTATAATTCATCCCCCGCCCGCGTTCGGCATATTATTATAACCGCGCGCGCGAAGCTATTGTTGGTTCATGACGCGACACGTTCCATACATATACTACATATTTATGTAAGTGAGCGTAGAGTAGATATACATGCATACATAACTGCTGTCTCCGGATATATATATATATATATATATATATATATATATATATATATATATCGATCGACGTTATACCCTCTCGTGTTTTATTGCCTGGTAGATTCCGTTTCTTTTTCTTTCTTCTCTTTCTTGTTATTTTTTTTCTTTTTTTTTGTTTTCTACATTACGCACGGCAGTTGTTATTTTTATTCAAACGGAACGCAGGGGTGAAGATTGACGGTGGCGATTTTTTTCTTTGGCAAGTTTTCATGGGGCCGTTCAGGGTGCTTTTTCCTATTGCGTGTTATGGAAGGAAAATATCATTTTATTAGTTTTAACATTAAGGAGAGGTTTACATCCGGATTGAACTAACAATCTTGTTGTTACCATGTTTCTATTTTTTACAATTTCTAGATTTTTCCAATTTTTTCTATTCGCCTTCCTTTATATTCATATTATGCGACTGTCTCTTAATTAGATAGATTTTACGGTATATAATTATCAGGTTTATATTTAATATTAAACTTTTACCTGACTGCAAAAAACTGAACGACGCTTAATATTTCTAAATGATGTAGTACTGGTATTTTGAAACACGTTTATTGAGAAATACTGTTTTTTAAAACGCTTTATTTTTATATTAAAGCGGATTAAATGTTTTAGAGCTTACCTAAATCTGCGTTTGAATGATTTTTGTCGTTATTTTTTACAATATATTCAATAGTAAAATCTCTATAAAAAATTCGGATATCCGTTTCTTGTTTATTTCGTCGCTTGTTATTGAAATTATACACTCAAGACGTACCAATGCTTAAGTAATTAATAAAATTTTGTTGATAATTTTATTTGTGATAATTTCTTAATAATACCACTATATGGCGAGCTATTAGTCACTATTGTACAGATAGTCCTATTATACCGAAGAAAAGGTGCGTTCCTTTGATTTTTACACCGAGACGGCAATACTTCGAATTAATAAATTAACGCTGACTGCAAATACCATATACCCTAGTTTTTCTTAGATTATACGATATATATGTAAGAGCAAATTGTTTGCTCTGAGAACTTATACATAATAATTATAACGCGAAGACGTTTAACTCGAACGCTTTGTCATGTTCATTCCTCGCTTTTTTTTTTTGTACACGTTTGTAATTTTGACGGGCTGAAAAATTGTACGTAAAGCACTCATATAGCATACCGTACAGCATACCGTACAGTAATGAATTGCAACAGCACGGAGAAGATTTAGATGGACGAAAGATTTTAAAAGACAAACCTGTACATCATATATAGCATGACGAGCGCAGGATATCCCAATAAAAAATAAAAACTAATGATAAAAAGCACAACCAATCCTATACATACCAATCCTATCATTTACAGCGAAGATCACAATATTTTACGAGTCTCTTTCGCCTTCAGCTTTCATAAATAAGTATACAAACGTGTTTATTTTGAAAATTCGTGATTTTTCGGTCGGGTTGACCATAATCAAAAGAAGTATAGTTGATGCCCTTAGTGTCATCTATTAACATAGCCCACGCATAAATCAACATTTGACAATCCCGCCATAATCGATCGATAATTCCATGCGGGCCAAAGCGACGATCCAGTGCAAATAGAATAATCACTGCAAATAGAACGGAAATTCAATTCCAATTATTGACTCCAACGGAAAGGCCCGAGACTCCTCTCCATCGACGCTATAATTTACATCGTACCTTCCTTTCTAGTATCCATTTCAAAGAATTATTCGTTCTCTCTCGTCTTTCTCTTTCCCCCTCTTTCGCTCTCTTTCGCTCTCCTCGCCCCCTCCGTATGCGTATCGTGTATGAAGTAGCTGTGCATAGAGGCGCCGCGGCGCTTGCTACGCGATTCGAGCGAAAGGCCGACACGACGACCGTTCGAAATGCGCCTCAGCGCGGAGGCTATAGCTCGGAATATCTTGGATAGTCCATCGATCGCCGACCACGACGTTAATTATGTACGACAGACGTCGACCCGTCTATACAAAGAGGCTACATTTTTTACGTCGTTCAATATAATTTATTATATATATATATATATATATATATATATATATATATATATATACACATATATTTAAATATTAATTTACAATAATGTTTGAATCGAAGCGATTAGAAAACGAAAATCTATTAATAAAGCATTAATGAATTGACTGTCTGGAGAATTCTTATTCCAATTATGGTCTAAACGTTATTCGCATAATTTTTGATCGGTATATCAAATCAAATAAGAGCTTTTTTAATAATTTATTTCCTCTTTTCATGTACATAAATACATTACTTTAAATAACAGTTTTTTTTTCAGAACTCGTGATTGGCATTCGATTATTGTTATCATTAGTATTATCATTATTATTAATATTATTTTT